>WBNM01002446.1:26025-108820 GCA_013399055.1 Ramphastos sulfuratus | reverse complement strand
TCTTTTTCCCTCCCACTTTGCATCAGGCTCGGTTAGCGCTCGGGAAGTAAGGGGGGGTGGTTGCCGCCGCCTGGTAGCTTAAAAACTATGAATTTTACATCCGAATCGCCAGATGGAGAATGGTTAATTTATAGGTTATGTATTGTTTACGTTGAGAGCTTCTGGTCAGGAATCTAGGTCTGTAACTTCATCTCGCTACAAATAAATCACTCTGTGGTTTTCAAAACAAATCAGCAATTAATGCCGATGAACAATCCTGGAAAATTAAACTGCAGCGGACTAGGTTCTACAGAGCTGGATTTTGTCGTGCAAGCCTTATTCTGACTTTTTATGTTTGCTTCCTGTATGGTTGCTTACGGAGAGCTGTGATTATTTGTTAGACGTTCGGTTTTCCCATTTAACACAACTGCCGAAGTATTCTCGTGTTGGTCTTTGTTTTGTGATTGCTAGGTAGATACTTTGGCTGTAACTGATTTCTCTCTGCTGGAGAGGGGTGGGAGGAGTGCTGAAAATTTGAGTAGTTTTGTAATTGGAAATAGGTGGCAAATCGCATTTTGGGAAGGAGATAAGATGACGTGCATTCCTTAAGATTTTCCCCTTCCAAACTAGTAGAATTGTTTTGTTTTCGGCTGATGGAAAATTTACTTGGTATGTATTATAAATCTGCTCTAAATATCGTATGTATTTGTGTGAAGTAATACTTCAAAACCGTGTGAAACAGTTGAATATATTCTATGCTCAGACTAAAAGAAAACTCTGACAGACGGTCAGGTAAGATAACGGAGGTGTGTATATCGTGTTCATCACCAGCATTTGAAAGCGTGCACTACTGGAGAAAGTAGTTTAGTACTTGCATGACACCTTGTGTCTGTGTTTTGAAGCAAGGCAGTACTTTAGTACTGTGAGTTAGTGGTGCTTGTGTGTGTGTTATGGTTGTTGGGTTTTTTTTTAAATACAGTTTTTATGCAGTAGTATTTGCTTATCTATGTCTCTTGCATTCCCATTGCTAGTCACTATACAGACTGGTTAAACAGTAGTTCCGTTTTTGATGGAACAGCTAATAAGCTTTTTATTTTTTGTTTGCTTGTTGTGTACCGGATGGGTGCTGGGTTTAGATTGTATCTAGCAAGCTTACTTACGGACTTACATTGAACAAGTCAGTGGAGTTGTACAGTCATTACTAACATTTGGAAAAGCATAGTAATGAAGTATGGGCATTATGCATTTTTGACTTGAGAACAGGAAGCTCTTACCTCCTGTAGACCAAGAGATGCATCTTTTGAGATACCTTGCTCTATAAAAGACTCTCAAGTTATGCTTCTTTGCCCCCTCTCTAGTCACACAGTTTATACTTTTTTCTTACATAAAATTAAGGAGTTGTATATACATCTAAGGAGTCTTTAAGAGATTTTCATTTAAAGGTTTTGGAGTAAATGTATTTTTCTTTAAATCTGAATTTGGAAATGTCTTCCAAAGGCAATGATGGCTACTTGTTGCACAAGTGGAGTTTTCATGGGAGCAATGAATGAGAAAATGTGAAGCTGAACAGTAAAAGCAGCAAAAAAAGGAACAGGAGGAAAATGCGGTGCTACAAGTCATTTCATTCTAATATTCCTTTCCCCTGTTATTATTTAGCTCAAATGCACATCACCTTTCTTGACATAGTCCCCCATGCACCCCTTCCTGGATTAGAACCAAAAAAACTGTAAGTAGTAAGGTAGTGTATCGTACTCCTTTTAACAAATTTTTAAAGTAGCAAGTGGTTTTTACTCTTAATACAGAATCTCAATATTGCAACCTGAAATGATTTTTGGAAAGACTGAGAGAATATTGCAGACTTTCACTCAGTTTTGAAGGATGTGTTAGTGTGCAATCCTTGGTGGTAAAGTGTGTTAATTTACCAAATTTGTAGATCCTCTGGACTATTTGAACAACGTTGGCTAATCCTGAAAGGAACAGTGTGCGGGCTTTTAAGGTCTTGCAAAATATATGCTTAAAAACCCACATCCTTGCCCTCGGAAATCAAACAGCTAAAAGCCAATGCTATGCATGTATGTAAATGACATACCTATTGCTCTTCCATTAGTGACATCCTCAGTTGAATGTAGTCTTGTAGAAAACTTGATTTTTTTTTTTCTGGTTGGTTCTGATGCTTATATAAAATATATCAAAAGTGCAGTGTATGAGTGAAAATTGACTTTGTTATTTTAGCAATTTAGTTTTTATGTCATGATGCAAATACTATTAAATTCAATAAGTACTGTAATACATCTAACTTGAAACAATTCCATGAAATACAACTTAATATTTTAACTTAGTTTTTAAGAATCAAAATATGAACTCCTCTTTTAAAAGGTTATTACTGTCTGTATACTACTTTTCAACCTTTTTTAGAGTGTGAAGAGGTCCTAGAAGTAGATTTTGAGGATTAAGATCTGCAATACTTTGTCCCCATCTGTGGAATTTACTCTATCACATCCCATCCCAAACACTGGAAACAGTATCATTCTGCTTGTTTTATGCTGCATGATCATCATCTCTCATTTCAGCTCCAAACAACTTTGGTATTAATATGCTTCAAGAAATAATGATTTTTAAAAGTGCTGTACCTCAGTGGGAACAGATGGGCATGTTTGTACTAATCATCTTGTGTCTATCACCATTTATGTGGAAGTACCATAACCAGGACCCCATCTGGGGTTTTCCAATTTAGACCCTGTTCTTTAAAGATCAATTCCAGATGATACTGTGTGTACTTTTTCTCTGACTTAATTAGAAATCCTCATGGATGCTTCTGCTGCTAAAATGAGATGCTTCTCTTGCACTTTTTTTTTAATGGTCAAAAGACACAAAGTTAGCAGTCAGAAGTGTTGCTGCATTAACTGCTTCCACTGTATAGTTTATTGCTAGTTTTTGTAGCTCTCTTAAAAAGAATTAAATTCAGCTAAAGTATAGTTAACTGCTTTAAGTGTTGAATGAGGTTTTCCACTTTTCATGTAAGTCTGCCAGTTGGTTGTCTGAAACTTCTTTTGAAGCAGCCTCTGGTTCTCTCTCATATGTCCCCATTGTATCCACTTTGTAGCTCAATTCAGTATCATGAGTCAGGATTCTGAAAGTTAGAAAGGAGGAGAAACTGCAAAGCAACAACTACTTCAATTTATATATATATATGTTTATTTTAACAAGGAGAGCGCATTGCTCATGAGGAAATTTTTAAAGAAAAATCTACATCATGTTTTGTGTGTAATCTTTGAGCCACTTTAACTGTTCAACTTCTATTGGTACTATTTTGTATTAGGATGTGGAGTTTCAATGAAGACAATCAGACTTCTGGGAAATGTACAGTTCATTTGTTAGGTTACTGTTGTTAACAAAAAACGTTATGAGATGTAAGAAGATGATACTTTATGGAAACTTCTTATTATCTTTATTTACTTACTTGTTTTTGCATCTACCAGTCAAAATTTTGTAAGAGTTTACATGGGGAAAATGTAGAGATGTGCTAGATGGTTTAATGTTCAGTGTGACAGTATCTCTAGCAATTATTTTGTTGTTCGGTAGTTCAGTATGAAACACTGTGTATAGTTCATTCCTGTACTTGAAAACAAGTATGGAAGAGGCTATAGCTTTTTATGATGTCAGTTTGTGAAAGCTGTTGCATGTAATGATGTTTACATTTTTTTTTTTCTGAAAGTATAAACTAGTTGGAATGAAGCTACTGTCTTGGCTTTTAGAAATTAAATGAAGAGTGAATAAACCAAATGATAAACTTTTCAGATTTGTCAGTGAGTTTTTCAGAGACACCAAGTAGGAGATGCATTTCCCTTCCATTTGCCCAGCTTAGATTATTCAGTCCTTAGGTCTTGGAAGCATTTCTGCAATGGAAAGAATTAACAGATATTTTAATGCATCTGCAGTGTCAGAACTAGGTATTGTGTGCTCATTTTTGATGGGTATATCTGCACTTTGAGAACTCAAAAAAATTTATAGATCTTGACCAAGGTACAAGTTTTGCCTGTAGTAAGATCTACATCAGGGTGTTCATACAGTGTTGTTACAAACACATTTAGAGTAACTTATTTCATAATGGGTCATTGCCCTCTTAATCTTCCATGTTACATGCAAAAATGCCTTTAAAAGAACATTGAAATTGTAATTTATTTTCTAAAATATGGAAGTTTTGATTAATTTCTGTCCTTAGAAGTTACGATGGTCTTTACTTGTGAGATACATGTATGTGTATAGGTTTTTTTTCAGCTTGCTGTGTTTAAGAATTACATGTATTTTTCCAAAAACTGGGAAGTGTGAAATGAATTGACAGGAGACTGTGGGAAAGGAAAGAATATCTAGTGATTTGAATGATTTGATGTCATTTTGGAATACTGGAATTCTGTCATTTGCTTGTGACCTGCTGGTTACTGTTCTTTTGATAGAGATCAGTGCGATTGGCACCTGCCTCGGCTGCAAGTGCACACTGTTGTCTCATGTCCAGCCTCTTGTCCACCAGTACCTCCAAGTCTTTTTATGCAGGGCTGCCCTCAATCTCATCATCTTCCAGCCTGTATTGATATAAAGGATTGCCTTGACTTAAATGCAGGAACTTGCACAGCTCCTTGGTGTGTATTCTCTTCAATACTGTGTGAGATATCTTAATTCCGATGTTTCCTAGCTCTTAATAACTGATTTTGTAACTAATTTTATACTTTTGCTATGCCTTTTAAAGAAACTTAGTAAACAGATTCACTATATGGATATGGTCCTGTGAGTCACAAGGTTGTAACCTTTAGCTACATGTAGCCACTGCTAATTAAATCAATGGAATGCTATTAATAGCAGTAAGTTTTTCTCTTTTAACTAGCATTAAATGGAATGAGGTACAAGAGCTTTCCAGTGGATTTTTGCAAATGCTCGATACTGGTAGAAGAACAGTGTAGCATATGATTGTGCGTTGTACTGCAGGCCCTAGAAAGGCCTGAGTTCTGATCTTTCTGCTCTGGTCTCTCACTAGTGACTTCTCTCCTGATTCTCTTCAGGCTTCTGGTTACAGTCCTCCATTGCCAAAAAAAAGATCACTTCCTCTTTCTCCTCATTCAACACATGTAGACTTCCAATCTTGAGGTTCCTAAACTATGGTGTATGGAGAGTTTTTCCTTTTTTAGTGTTTTTTGGGACACCATTTCCCATTAACTTTGGTTCTCAGTTGTATGCCTTTCATTGTAACCCCTGAAATTTTCCCTTTGCCTGATACAGCTTCTTGGTCCCTGCAGTGGAGTGGTAGACATTCAGTGTCTGTATCTCAGCTGTTTCTGTGCTAAACTGAGCATTTTGTTTCAAAGGCTCAAGACAGACTGCTCTTGAGCTGAGAATCTCGCTGATGTGTGGACAAGTCCAGGTTTTTCTGCTAAAGAAGCAGCAACAGACAGGTGAATTATGGATGGATTCAGTTGTCAACAGGATTTACAAGCTATGTTTGTTAATATCTAGGCTGGTTATGCTAAACTTTTAACTTCAAGGGAGTCAGGTGACAGTGACCTATAATGTGCACACGAATCATTCCTTAATAACTGGAAATTCTCTGCATTGTCATATATTGATTGTATCCTTGCAGTCATAGTGCAAGTAGCTATATATGTTGATACTTGAAACCTTAGTATTTTACAGTTGCAAGCTCCTTCCTTTAAACAATGAGTAAAGATCAGTTATTTGGGTTTTTTAGTGTTAACTCCTGTAAGTGTAACTTGTGTTCCGAACTCTTCCTGTGTATGGAACAGACCAGTACGGAGGTGTGTAGGCGTTTTTGTTGTTCTGAATTTTTGTTTGTTTGTTAATGCTGGTGTGGTTTAGATTTCTCTCTTCAGTAGAATTTTATCCTTCCTGGAGTAGGGTGTTTTTGCGATATTGTAAGGAAGTGATCCAGTCTAGTAAAATGAAGTGTGTCTGAGCTCAAGGGGAAAGCATAACCTGCACACTAATGCACGCACAGAATTTGGTGATTTCTGTGCAGTGAGTATGTCATAGAATATCTGAAGTTGGAAAAGACCCATAAAGATCATCTATTCCAACCCTGGGCTTCTTGCAGCACTGGCTAAACCATATAACTTCAGAGCATAATCCAGAATACTCCTTGAACTCGGACTGCTTCCCCTGGGAAGCCTGTTGCAGTGATCAACCACTCTTTTGGTGAAGAATTTTTCTCATGTCTAATCTGAACTTCCCCTGCTGCAGTTTCATTCATCACCCACAGGTCCTAATGTGAGTGATGGGCTGCAACGGAAGGATACCTAAATGTTAAGCATTAATTTCAAAAGAGAAAAGCCTTACAGTTTGGAGATTTACTATCAAGAAGGGTTGTGTATGTTTAATAATAGTGTGCATGCTCCTGTTTGTATCTAAGATTAAAATCTATCAATGTATATGTATTTGTGAAAGGATGGTGCAAAGATGATAGAGCCAGGCTGTCTTCAGTGGTGCTCAGTGATAGGACTAGAGGAAATGGGCACAAACAGAAGCAGTTTCAGTGTGTTTCTGTATATTGGGAAATTGATTTTCACTGAGAGGATGACTGAGCACTGGCACTGGTTGTCCTTGGAGGTGGTGGGGTGCCCATCCTTCATCCTTAGAGGTGCTTGGCTGCAACCAGCTTCAGGTGAGCTTTGAGCAAGGTGGGGTGGTAGGGTGACTTCCAGAGGTCCCTTCAAACCTCAACCATTCTGTGAGAACACAACCCCATAGGGCTAAATTAAGTATAAGGGATTAGTAACTGTATTAAAAGAATTTACAAAAGTGAATAGATTATTGGCAAAGATAGCTTATATGTTGGTCAAGCATAGAGAGAGATGCCAAAGGTAAGTTAGACTTTGCAGATTGAAACATTGTCTTCAGTTTCAACTTTTTCAAGTGATCTTCCTGCTGGTTAATGTATGATAGCAAATGACTAGACTGTCACTTGAAGTTAATTCTAGTCCTGTGGTCTTAAAAATCTACTGCTAACACACTTGGTTCACCTGCCTGTAGTAAGTCTTTGATTTGTGCTTTGTAATCACAATTGTGGGTTCTTTCTCTGTCTTAAGGGACAGAATTATTTTTTCAGTCTGTTTTTTCTGTCACTTATAAAGCTCTATGAAAAGCAAATAAAAATGTTAGCTGGAGAAAAAAAAAAGCTAAACTATGAGTTAAGCCATCTGGGTAGACAACTTCTATTTGTGAACCACCCATCTGAATGTGATTTTGATACCAAGATTTCAGTATACAGGCCATAATATAAATGTTTATAATTCATATTGATTAGGAGTGGATGCTGTGTTAAGTAGCAGTGCAATACTCATGCTCTCTTTTAGGCCTTACAATTCAATCCATTACACCTGCGTTTTCCCCTTGATCTTTAGTAGTGCTGTATTTAATTATCTGTGTTATGATGTGAGGCATTTAATTGTGTATTTTTTAACGTGATATACAAAGTTAGGAATGAAAGAGTCTCACTTAGGTATACAAATTTTGTCTCGTTACCAATGCAATTTCATATTGGTTGACCATCTGCAAAATTTTGCTGAATGTTTTGCCTTTGTGGTATTATGGCAGTGTTCTTAATGTTTGGGTGTGTGTGGTTTTTTTGTTTGTTTGGGGTTTTTTGGTTTGTTTGTTTTTCTTGTAAGAGTTAAAAATTTAATGATAAGGCTTAATAAGGCTTTTTTTTTTTTTTTTTTTGGCAAGTAAATGGTATACTAAAATAATACTAAGTGCTGTTTCATCCCAAAGGGCAACACAGTGATTAAACTTGATTTGTACATAATTTGTCTATTGTAGTTATCTTCTGCTTTCTGTCATATTCCCCTTATTTTCTCCATGGCTTCCATGCCACTCTTACATGTTTTGTTTTTCTCTCCCTATTTATAAATAATACAGATACCAGCTTTCTGAAATAATGTGGATTGAGATATCTGAGATTTTTGTGATTTTGTTAGCTGTCAATGTAAAGGAAAATAATAATTCCTACCTCTTTTTTCCTCCATTCATTTCCAACTGTTGGAGGAAGGAAACAAGTCATTCTTGCCTTACTGTGTCTTAAAGTAGTTTCCCTACTAAAAGAAGGCTGTGTGAATATTATGGCCATAGAATTTTGATACCCGGATTGGTTGTCAGTTCTGTGTTTCCGACTGCCACTTTAAGGGCTTTCTGTCTATGTTTTTGGTGATCCTTGTAAAATAATTATTTTCCAAAATGAAGGCTTGCTTTTTCAAATAATAATTCATATAGCCTATGACAACAAGGTACTAATGTCTTAAACATACTGATTCAGTTCTGCCATATTTTATTTTGATTTGTTGGTTCAGTTATCAACCTCAACATTGTTGAAAAACTTCATTTTTAAAAGCTAGAAGTCTTTCTCTAAGTATCAGGTTTTCTCAATTGTCTGAACTATCTATCTTTCACCTTTTGTCTTACAGTGGTTTGGTTTCTTTGTGTGCGATCTGCCAATATTTTTTATATTTATAGCGATTTCAACTTTTCTTCCATTTATCCTTCCGTCTTGTCACCTCTGTAGATGTGCTTTCATGGTGTATTAGGCTTTACGTGCATTTTTTTCCAATTTAAATTTTTGTAGTGATATGTGCTGGTAATTGTACATAGTATTCCAAGCAAGTTCTTGCCAGTATCTTAAAATCTGTGTTAGATCTTGATTTGTCTTCAGTTCCATCTCTGATTACTCTTACAACTTTTATGAAGTGATTATTTGAATTCACTTATTAGTATAAAAGCTTTTCTTACACTTCAGTCAATGCAACAAACAGTCCATGAACATTGAATATGATGACTATGTTGAAATTGCATACATGACAAAATCGCTTCTGCTTTCAATTTGTCTCTTTCAAAACAGACTTTATTTATACACTGTTTGTGTCAGTTTAATAGAAACATTCATTGTCTCCTGAATGTTGGTGGAATAATATCCTGTGGGATTACATATTTACATGTTGTTGGTTGTGAAACCTTTTGTCATGGATGTATGTATAGGCTGGAGAATAACCTATATCCTGATTAAATCTGACATGGGATACTTTCGGTTGTCCCAAGTATGTGCATGTGGTTTTCTTGACAGAAGAGGTTCTTTATTCCACTTTTCCCACTGAGAGCAGTATTCCCAGATGTAGTAATAGTTAATGAGGAGACTCATACAGACAAATTACAGTGCTTTTCCACGGTATTGTGTACCTGAAATGTACATACAGATAGAACGTTGTGAATATTTCTTACCTTTCTGAAAGCCACTTGTATGGGTAATGTTGGTGTGTGTGATAATTTCATCTGGAATGGAAGGCGAATTATCCTGTGACTGATCCATGTGCTAGTGGTTCACTGTCTGTGAAATGCCAACAGATACCCAGAATGTCTATGCTTTTGTTCTCAACTGATAGTTCTCTTGAGTTAAACCTCCAGAAAAAGAGAGAATATAAATAAAATGTCAAGTGTGTCCCCTGACTAATGTGTTTTGAGTGCCAACATGTCAAGATGGGCACCAGTAGGGCAGGGTACGTCGAAGATGTCTCTCGAAGTCAAGTGACGTATTTGTTATGGTGAGGCAACGTATGAAATGAGTCTTCATTCACCAGTGTTGGAGTTAATAGGCTTTTATGAGCTTTACAGTCTTGCATAATTCTGCCTGAATGTTGTTTGTAACAATTAAATTAGCATGCTGTATTCTCAAATCTTGTCCGTATTATTTCATAGAAGTGTGCCTTCACACAAAACACTTGTTTTTATGTAGCACTGATTAGCGTGAGCAACTGAGTTCCTTGTTTTGTTGTGTTCAAAACACTAGCAAGAAGAATGAAAGAAATCTGATTACTTGAGTCCGGTCAATATATGCACTTATATTTTAGTCTTCCTTAGACAGTGTTCTTATTGTATGCTCTAGGTGTTTCTTTAATTATTATTATGGTTTTTTAAAACTGTATTCTTTCCTAAACTCTGTTTGTGTCATCCTGAAGTAAAAGCTGTGAAAGCATGGGCATAATCAATGAAGACAGTTTTTGTCTACTTTATTATTGAAATCAAGTCTATAGAGAATATGTTTATCAGAAATTTTGGGCCAGTTTTCCTGAGGTTAAAGAATATGTTATAATACTCAATACTCTTACATTAAAGAATAGATTGGTACTTGGTATTCTAGGGGACAGGGAAACTAATATCTTTTTAGACAACTCGGTTGGATTTGTGATAGTGTTCAGTTTACATCATCTTGAACCTACTCATGGACATGATTACATGATTGAACCATTAATATTCAGCTGACTGTCCTTCACATAGGTTATGTTCTAAGAATTTAAATTTTTTCAAAGCTGAAGTGATTTTTTTTTTTTTAATGGAGACTATCAAGAGAATGTAAGAATTTGTTAGCAGCCTCTCTAATGTAACTAAACTTGATAGTGTTTGACGGTGAGCTTTAGTTTGTGAGGTTTCACTGTTTGAAAGTTAAAGTGGAAAGGTCATTGCCAAAAACGTAATGGCTTTTTCTGAGACTTAATAAGAATTACCTCTGCTCTCTGCATGTGTTTTTCCCTCTACTTCTTCTCCCCACTAGAAAAGCTTTATCTTTTCAAAAAATCTGATACATCCAAACTGTACATCTGGCATTGCATTTCTGATTTTTGTGAGTATAGTGATACCTTGCCTGTTTTCAGCTCCTTCTATGCATTCCTCTTGTATTTAATCAAGGGATTGTATTTTCGTGAAGTACTTACTATAACACTGTAAATGTTTAGTAAGTGTATTAGGTGAAAACTCTCATGCTCTTGTCCAACCAAATTTAAGTTCAAGCCAATTTGAATGACTTACTGTAAGCATTCGCAATATTACCATATTTATTTCATGTACTTCACAGTCTTTAATGCAAACTGGTCATAGTCTGCTTGTTAAACACTTGCCTTTTTTAAGCTCTTACGTGATATGTTTATGTAATGTGGCTACCTAACAAGCAACGAGGTGGAATGTTTCTCCTAGTATTTGGCTGACAAATGTATTGCAGATTTCTCTTTTACTAACACAGTTTGTCAACCTACATTTTGAAACAAGTAGTAGATCTCTTAAAAAGTAGAATTTCTTTGGTCAGCTGTGGTTTTGCCTTTTATTCTTTGTCAATACAATCTTACAATTTTTATTGTCATTTCTTTTCTTGAAGCCATGCACAGAACTAAATTAAAATTGTGATGGCTGCAATCCATTTTGCTTAGTCTCTGGTAGAAGTGTGATAGCTGAGATCCAACAATTACAGGGCAATATTATTTTTCTTTATGAACTTCTATGTAGTTTCTCCTTTTTCATGAAGTGTTTTTTTTTTAAATGGGGTTTCTTTCAGTGTAAATGCCATTTCATAAATGGCAAAAAGTTCAGCTGTCACCTCAGCTGTTAATTATGTCTGAAAAAATGACCCAACTTGTAAATGTGAGCATCTATCTTGTGGAAGCTGCAAGTATCTACCACACTACTGGAGAAAGCTGTGTGCTGAGAGAAATTGATACTGAATGCTGTCTACATGTTCAATCTTTGGAGGCTTTTCCCAGTGAAGTTTGAAAAAAGTCTTATCAGCAGTGGTGGGGATTTGCCCGGGATAATTTTCTAGGTGATTGGAAGGGGGACTATTAAGTAAATTGCTTGAGGTTGGTTTGTTTTCGTTTTTTGTTTTTTTTTTTTTTTTCTTTTTTTAAGGAGGCTGAATGTTGCTGCCATGGCTTATCTTAATGTTTTGTTCTTTATTCTATGTGCTCTTTTCTTGAATCTTCCGAATCCTCTGGACATGATGTAAATATCTCGTCTTCTGCAGTCGCTACCTGCACATCTTCTCGTTTTCCACAAAGTGGTTCCATAATATGATAATAAAGAAACTTAATGCCCTTGGCTTTATTTTCTAATGAAAGGTTGAAAAATAGGATTTCCTCATTTAAATAGGTGTTAGTATGTATGTGTTGACTGTCCAAGGATTGCAATTAAAGAGACTTCTGTAATGGAACCTAGTAATTTTCATGTTATTTGCTGGGCTGAAAGTGTAACTTTTGCCTTCTGTGGTTCTTCAATCCAGAAGATTTTTAATTAATTGTTTCTGTAAATTCTTCCTGTATCAGTCCTTAATAGGTATAGTCCTGACTAACTAGGTATAGTTCCTGCCTGGGAAGCTAACATTTTCTTGATACTGTACGTAATTCTACTATCTTGGCTTAATNTTGGTGCCATGGTCTAGTCTTGAGGTCTGTGTTAGTGGGTTGGACTTGATGATCTTTGAGGTCTCTTCCAACCTTGCTGTACTGTGATACTGTGATGACAGTTAATAAACAGTGTAATGTAATATAACATTTCTAAAAGAGAATGGTAAGTATTCATCCAGACATTATATCAGAATCAGTATGAAAAATGACTTGGATTTACATGAGTGCA
This sequence comes from Ramphastos sulfuratus, assembly GCA_013399055.1. Taxonomy (NCBI): domain Eukaryota; kingdom Metazoa; phylum Chordata; class Aves; order Piciformes; family Ramphastidae; genus Ramphastos; species Ramphastos sulfuratus. The sequence continues at coordinate 96,394 of WBNM01002446.1, read as the reverse complement.
CTTGACCCAACACTCTAAAGTTTTCTATTTTACTCAACAGCAGAAAATTAACTGCCAGGTTTCAGCTTGGAGTGGCACTTTATAACTGAGTTACAACTCCTAGCAGCAGATTTATTATGGAAATAGATTTAATTTAGTGGCACTTACATAGTGAAAGTCTTTAACACCTGAGACAGTTCTCACCTTGATCAATTGTGTGCTGCTATACACAGCAGGAATTTACCAGGATGTAAAAAAATTCTCTAGCTTAAATCATTAAATTATTTGTGTTTTAATGATCCTTCTGAAGTAGAAAGATGCCTACCTGTTCTAATCTGTAGATCGTTGAGTAGTTTCTTCAGAATAACTCGTTGCATCTGTTGTGGAAATTGCAACCTGGATGATTTCTTCATACGTGCTGTATGGTTGAATCAAAGTTAATACTCGAAGTATTTGCAATGGTTTGTGTTTATTCAAAAAACAATAGTACTTGGATTAGTGTTAAACACTTGCCTTTTTTAAGCTCTTACATGATATGTTTATGTAATATGGCTACTTAACGAGCAGTGAGGTGGAATGTTTCTCCTATTATTCATCTAATGAGGGTGCAAAAATAATAGCACAAATGATCTAAATATTAAAAACAGGACAAACCTGATATTGACAGGAGGAATGGAGCTTTGGAGTGAACTCTGTAGTGTGGTTTATGAGAAAAAAAATTTCCATGCAATGAGGCGATTTAGGAAAAATGTCAGATCTCCCGAACTGTCTTTCTGTTCTAGACGGAATGGCCTGTGACAACAGGAGGCTTGATTGTGAAAGACACGTTGCAAATCCTTTTTTTTTTTTTTCAGCTACACTTGTTGGAATGGTATAAACTGTGTAAATGCATACATTTCTTCCACACTAGCAGTTTATTAAGTTGAATTAGGCTTCTAATAGCTTTGTGAATGTTAAGAAAGTATTATTCCCGGTGGCTCATCCTAAAATGTCTTGCAAGCATAGATTTAAGTATTTCTAGACATTGCATTTATGAAAATTTTCTTAAATTCTATATACATAGTTTAAAAATACTGATCTCAAGATGTAATTACTTATGTATAGTTCAGTTAAAGTCCTCAAAGTAAGAATGATGGAGTTCGCAAACTTTATCACTTCCTTGGGTGATTGATATCCTCATGTTTGAATTGGATTTTTGAAGAGGAGGCAATATAAGGCAGGAGATGGACTTGTCAGGAATATAGAAATTGACTTACTAAAGCTTGCTTCATTGCTTTGAAAACTTGCATGACAAATCTAAAGGATTAAGATTTAAACACATGTAAAAAGTTCTGTTGATACTGCTTCATGTATGTTAAGATACAGTTTATTTAACGATTAGTACAGTTAATTAAATCACCATAGACAATGTGAACTGTCATCCAAAAAAATACAATTAAATGTGGTTTAAGTCTTCCTTTTAGATCATTGATTTAATATCCTATAATGATATTTGTTGACTTGTTAAATAAGCATAGATGCTTAATATGCAAGATACTAACCCATGTTTATTTGCATACATATGCAATCTGTAGTTTATACTACTGAGCAAATAGAGTATGTGCAGTTAAACTATTCATAAATAGTTATAGAAACATCTGAATATTGAATCTTTCAATACCATGGCCAGTGTGATTAGCTGCAACTGACTAGCTATTTGGTCTTGCTAATTATGTGCAGAACTACTAATTTATATTTTATTTATTCGAGTTTGAAAAAGTTTTAGCAGTGGTACTTGTTACTAATTAACTCTGTAATGAATCATTCCCTGCCTATAGTCTGGCTGATAATAATAATTTTTACATGAGATATGTTATTTCAATTTAACTTTTGTCATGGGAAGTGGGTGACTTTAGTCCATCTTTAATGCAACTTCCACCTTTGTTACTTTATTCATGCTTTAGTGTTCCTGTTAACATTGTACAAAGAGTATGCATTTTATCCTCTTTTTTTTTCCATTCTCTGTTTCTTTTCTTATACTAGTTTCCTGCACCACCACACCCTCCTTTGTATAATTTAGTGTCTGATTTGTTAAACTGTTTTATACAGACCATTTTCAATGTATTTCTATAGACTTGTTCTTGGTTTTTGACTTCCAAGTCTTTCAAGTTGCGATGATGCTTCCAGTGGTTCTGAAAGAAGCACTGCCTAAGCATCTTAAATTCTATGGTATCATCTCCTTCTGTGCAAGGAGTGGTATTAATATTTTAAATGATACATTAGTTTAAGATGTGTGTGGGTGTGTTGTGTTGGGTTTTTTGTGGTTTTTGAACATTTGACTTATAGTACTACTTAAAATAACTGAAGCCTCATTGAGTCATCATTTTTACTCCTATGTATCAGGACTAGCATTTGTTAACTATTTGTTAAAATTTCTTGTTACATTTATTTTTCCCCCCCCTCCCCTCATATAGCAGCAGCAACAGTGCATATCTTACTGATTAGTTAATAAGCTTACATTCTGGATGGTGCAAAGCAGTGTTTTATTTACCTTTCCTGTTAGATTGTATGAAATAATGCTAGATTTCCGAAAACACTGGAGAACTTCAAAAAAGTGTAGTTGTTTACAAAAAAAATAATCAGCCCAGTCTCTTGTCAAATCTTGAAGAAAATTTCAAAGAATTGCACTTTTCCAAAATGCTCGTCATTTTCCAGAATATTCCAAGAAGAGACAGTGCATCTTTAAAAACATTTGAAAAACTTCGGGAACTTAGTTATTGGATATCACCTAACTGGCATATTGTTTTTCATGCTTGAACACATTCTAGGTAGGCCTAGCCTTAAGGCTGCTCTTTTTAGCTGTCACTGTCCTCTTTTTTCCTGAACACAATTTAACTAGTGTAACTGTTACATCAGTCCATGGAGACTTCCATATGGCTAAAATCAGGTTAAACATAACACGACAGTGTCCCTCACCAGATCCTAGATCCTACTAAGTGCTCAGCGCAGATTATTTTGATAGAACTAGGTATCCGTATCTCTATTGGAAGTCCATGAGTACAGAACCTTCAACCATCACCTAAATAAAAATCCCAGTTAGAAGTAGTAACTGTTGTAAAAGGAGGTAGTTCAGCACTGAATTATCTGTTGTGTCAAAGGTTTGTGTTGGTGGNCAATCTCTATGGTTCTGTAATTCTATAATCTGCAAATTTCTATTACAAAGGACCTGTAGAAGGTTTATTATTCTTTGTCCCGTGTCTAAGTGATTTAGTTGAACATTAAAAAAAAAAAAAAATTGTCCTAGTAACATTAGTGTTTGTTATGAAATTAATGCATCTAAACATGAATTTTATATACTTCTGAGAGAGCTGTTGTGTACCCTGCTGTGAGCCCATAATAAACTGCTCCAGTGTGTTCTCTCTCTCCCCCTGCTCAATAGAGCAGAGCAGAAAATAAGATGAAAAAGCTCATGGGTCAAAATAAACACAGGAAGATTACTTTCTGATAACGGTCACGGACAAAACACTTGACTCAGGGAGGATTAATTTATTGCCAATTAAAAATAGAGCATGATAATGAGAAGATAGAATTGAAGACTCCTTTTCCTTAACTCTCCATCTAGGCTCAATGTCACTTCTTCGTTTTTGACTCTTCTACCTTCTCCCTTGCCTGTCAAAGCAGTACAGGGGAGATACGGAAGAGGGGTTGTGGGCAGCTCACAACTCTTCATCTTTCACACTCCTTCCTCAAACTTTTGCTGCAGTGTGGACCCTTAACCAAGGGATGTAGTCTTCCCTAAATGTCAGTTGCAAGTCTTTTCCATGGGCTGCAATCCTTCAATAATTCCAGTGTGAATCACAGCAGGTTCTCCACTGCTTCAAGCGCTGGCCCTTCTTATGACGTGTAGTCCTTCAGGAATAGACCGGTTCTGTGCAGGTACCTGGTGGGGTCACCAGTCCTGCCAGGAATTAGTTCCAGTATGGGCTTCTTTCCAGAGGCTATGTTAGAGATACCTGCTCTGACATGGTCCTCTATGGGCTCCAGGAGGACAGCTTGTATCACCATGTTTTTAATTATGGGCTGCAGGGGAATCTGCTTCATTGCCTGGAGTACCCTCCTCCCTGTCCTCCTCATTGACCTTACTGTTTGCAGGATTGTTATGCTCACATTTTTCTCGCTTTTCTCTCTCACAGTTGCTGTGTACTGCTTTTTTACAATTTCTTTGATATGTCATCACAGAAGTGCCACCAGTGTTGCTCATAGATTCACTTCTGGCTAACACTGAGCCTGTTTTGGAGTTGACTGGAACTGGTTGTCAACAGTGGGGGCAGACAGAGGTTGTTCTGCAGTCTAACCAGCTACCAAAACCTTGCTCATGTAAATAATACAGATGTTCCATTTCAAACCCAGACCTTGGATATCACTCAAGCTTGAAAGCTTGGTTGCATGTCAGTTATGTGTATCAGCAGGACACTTCAACTTGACCATAATATATGAGTTTCAGTCTTTGAATTATTTCAAAATATGCTCCAAATGGGACTATATAGCTGTATTCTAATCAAGTTTCCACTGCAGTTGATCCAATGTGACAGCTATCCACTACTGGAAAGGGGAGTTTTGTTCGTCAGTTCCCTTAGTTCTATTCTTTCCTTTTGAGTTTGCTTTGATGCTTGTCACATGCTTTTCAGAAGCAATTAGGCTTATTTTTCGGAGTTGGTGAGCTTGCTTGGTCCAGCAAAGCATCCAGTGCTTTTATATATTCTGATTTGATGGGAGCAAGACTCCCTTCTACTGTGATGACCTGTTAGAATGAATTTAGCTGCTTATATATAACATCATCCCATCTGAAAGCTAGAATGTGGAGTATCTACATTGAACAGCAGGAGGAGTGAACTTGATTGTATGTTCTGTGCAGTTTTGAGGAGTCCTAGACTTACTGTTATGACTGCATTAAGAAATATAAGGAGGATAAAGGTGACACACATTCTGGGAATATTAGAAGAAGTTACTTTGAAGACTTTTGTTCCATCCCAGCTTTCTCATTGTCTGTTTTTACTACAACTTCAAGTACTTGTTTCAGCTGCTGTATATATGTAGGTACAGAGATAGTAGAAACTGAGCTGACTTTTCTGCAGCTGTTGAGTTGCATTACATACTATGCCTGTTAAACAATGTTTGATTATGTTAATTTTACTAATTTTCCCCATTTCCTAAAATGTATTGTGCTGTGTGTATTCTTTTTAAAAGTATGTAAATGTTGTTAGCTTTGGTTTGTAAAAGATTAGCAAAGATGAAGCAAAATATGTAATGTAGATTGTTGCCATGAAATGTGGATTGAAGAATATAAACCTAGTTGGGATACTTTTTGGGGGAGGGTGCATGAGTATATTTCATGTTGCAGCTTTCCTTCAGTGTACAATGAAATTGGCTTAGGCTGTTAAGTCAGTTATGGCAGGTGACAGCACTGTTACAGAAGGTGCATCTAGCCCATTTGTTTTTGTGAATTCTGGTTGATTTTTTTTTTTTTGTTTGTTTGTTTTTGGTTTTTTGTTTGGTTGGTTTTGTTTGTTTGCTTCTGATGTTACAGTTCTGAGAAGTTCGAAGTATATATAGATCCTCCTTGTGTAGGAAGAGAGCACCTGACTTGGAATTCATAGTTCAAGAAAGTGACTGTGAGGAAGTGTTTTAGACTTAAATAAAAACAAAACAAAAAACCAACAAAAACAAACCAACAAACAAACCCAAAAAGTAATGGCAAAGAAATTGTATTTAATTTGTTGTATTCTTGACTTGTAACGGCCCTAGTACAGCCTTGTTCTAAAATCCCAAGTATCCTAACACATACCATGTAATTTTTTTCACTGTCTTTTGTACTAATTGCTTTTATGTAAGTAAAGCTTTCGCTTAAGCATCCTTCTCTACAGCAGTGGAACTTTTTATGGTTTAGCTTGGATTAGGTGACAGTCTACATTTGTGTCAGTGTAAGTTTAAAGTGACTTAGAAACCAAGTAACTGACTTCTTTTCATAGTCACAATTTAAGGAAGATAACTGCTTATCTGCTTTATGATATGAAGACTTACATTTAGTCTTTTCTGTTGCGTCCCTAATTCATTCTCTATATGCTGCATGTTTGGCAGAATAGGCAAATTAAAATTAGTGATGTGTAACAATTTTTAAATATCAGCAGTGTTAGACTTTTGGAGACTTACTTAATCATTTGGAAAAAACACAGTCCACAGAAGCATACCTGTCTTGGAATCTCAAAATCTAAGCTGACTAGGATTTATTAGTACCAAGTAGTGGAGACAGTTTGTATGATAAGGTGATTTGTGATTACACCTCTAAGTGTGAAGATCAAATATTTTCAGGAAGAAGGAGGTTTAGCTTTTTTTCTGTTGTGTACTTTGATGATACTAAACTGGGAGGAGTGGCTGAAACACCTGAAGGCCGTATTGCCATTCAGTGAGACATGGACAGGCTGGAGAGTAGGGCAGAGATAAATCTCATATTTAGCAGGGCTAGGTGAATAATCCTGCACCTGGGGGGGAATAAAATCTGTGGACTAGTAGGACCCAGGTTAGGGTTTAACCTGCTGGTAGTCAGCTCTGTGGAGAAGGACCCGGGAGTGCTGTTGGACAAGTTTACCATAAGCCCAGCAGTGTGCCTTCGTGGCCAAGTAGACCAGTGGTATTCTGTGGTTCATTAAGAGTGTGACCAGCAGGTCGAGGGATGTTCTCCTCTCCCTCTACTCTTACTTGATGAGGCTGCACCTGGACTACTGTGTCCAGTTCTGGGCTCTCCAGTTCAAGAGGGACAGGGAACTACTGGAGAGTGTCCAGTGGAGGGCCACAAAGATGATTAGGGGACTGAAGCATCAATTCTGAGAGAGACTGAGAGAGCTGGAGCTATTTAGTCTGGAAAAGAGAAGACTGGGAGCAGATCTTAGCAATGGATGTAAGTATTTAGAGGGTGGAGGCCATGAAGATGGGGCTGGGCTCTTCTCAGTGGTGGTCAGTGATAGTACAAGGAGCAGTGTGTACAAACTATAACACAGGAGGTTTCACTTGAACTTAAAGAGACGCATCTTTGAGCACTGGAACAGACTGCCCAGAGAGGTTGTGGAGTTTCCTTCTCTGGAGACTTTCAAAACCCACCTAGATGTGTTCCTGTGTGACCTGGTGATCTTTTCTTAGCAGGGATGTTTGACTAGATCTCCAGAGGTCCTTTCCAACTCCTACCATTCTGTGATTCTGTTGAAGTTTCATTATAGTATATAACAATCTACATGAATATCAAAACAACACATACTATTGAAAACAATAAAAATCTTTTATGCAGTCTTTCTTTTGTCTATATGGATTTTGTAAGTATGTTTCTTTGTAGATTTTGTTTGTAAAAGTGAGAAGGATAAGATAAACTAGATAAGCAACACTGACTTCTTATTTTTTTTTTTCCCCCACAGTTTTAAAATTGTGAAATCATGGCTCATTCAAAAACGAGAGCCAATGATGGAAAAATCACATATCCTCCAGGAGTCAAAGAAATCTCTGATAAAATATCTAAAGAAGAGATGGTGAGAAGGCTAAAGGTCGGTAAACAAGTAACTGCAGGTTGAAGTTTTCTGTGTACAGCATTCAGCGATCCTGTTACTATATTTATGTGAAAACTTTGTTCTCTATAGTGACTTCTACCACTTCCTTGAAGTGACTGTGTCCAGAAGCATTTACATGAGTTAAAAAATCACAAATGGAAATAACTTTATATTAATTTCAATACTACTTAAATACTGCCTGAAAAGAGTAGTAATTTTGGAAATAATATGGTTACCTCAGAATGCATTCCTTTTATACATTTGTGCTCTTTGGGTTCATTATGAAAAAAACCTTTTTTTAAAAACTTTAATTATTTTATTGTGCAGCCTAGTGAAGGTACTCTTTGATTGTATTTCTGTTTCCTGAAATTCTTGATTGCTTTATTCAGCCTAGCTGCAGGAAGGCTGGAGAGATTTGGGGGATAGTTTAGTAGAGTTTCTTATTTACCTGTGTACTCTTGCAAAAAGGCAAGCCTGTTAACACTGTGCAGAAGAAGTGCCTGCAACTTGGGTTTGCCCTGTGAAACAGAAGGTTAACAGATGCGATAGAGGAACCTTAAGTATTCCAGCAGCTGGAAGAGCTTAGTTTGAACTTTATTTTCTTAGGTTACTACCTAAGTAGTTCTAAGTCAGCTGGATTTACTGGTGAATAAACGAATAGGAAGAACGATTTACCATGAGGGTGGCGAAACACTGGAACAGGTTGCCCAGAGAGGTGGTGGATGCCCTGTCTATGGAAACATTCAAGGTCAAGTTGGCTGGGACTCTAAGCAACCTGATTCAGTTCAAGATGTCCTTGCTCACTGTACATGACCCAAATCAAAACATTCTGTGTTTCTACAAAAAAAAAACCCAAACAAACAAAACCCCAAAACAATAAATCCCCAAACCACAAGGATTCCTTCTCCCCTTGCCCCAGTAACCTGTCTGCTTTAGGAATTGGGCTGTTAGACTTTTGCTGGTGTTCTGCACTTTGTGATGGTGAATAGAGGATGACATTTATGTAAGACTGACTCCTAAAAGAAGAAATTATTAGCACTTAGGTGTTGGTTTGGGGTTTGTTTGGTTGGGTTTTTTTGTTTGTTTGTCTTTGGTTGGTTGGCTTTTTTTCCCCCCAGCTTGTGAAAATGCACATAGTTCCTACTGATACTTTTTCTCCTGTAGTTCCATATATTGATCTGTCTTGCAGGAGAAGCATACTTAATAGGATGTCCTGTATTTATTGTCAGATGTTTATTCTGGCTGTGCATTTATCAGTATACAGGCAGGGAGTGAACCACACACTGTTTCTTTTATGAAGGATTTGATGATTTAGGCTATACCACAAGTGTGTAGACCTACAGTATAAACAGTTGTAAGTGCTGAAGTGGAGTTGTTGAATACAAGTGAACTATTTGTGTCTTAATTTCCCTGACTCATAAATTCAAATAAATATTAGGGAAGACTCTGTGGGTTTTATTTTTATTTACAGAAGCAGATAATGTGCTATTTGTTAATGACAATAATAAAAATTATTGGGAAATCTGGAAAGAAAAAAAATATGCACAGTGAATTTCTGTATTAGCATAACTTACCTTAAACTGTATGCATCTCCAAGTTACAATAGATTTAGGAAGGAGATAGAAAATAAACAATAGTAGTCATGAACTAGCACTGAAGACTGAAAGATCATAAACACTTGGAAATGCTGAATAGTGTGAGAAACATTTTTTTTACACAGTTTCTCTTAATACACAAGAACCAAGGCATCATCTAATGAACTACTATAAATTTTAGACTATCACTCTAATAAAATAGCACCAATATAGACTGGGCAGTGACTGGCTTGAGAGCAGCCCTGAAGAAAAGGACTCGGGGGTGCTGGTGGATGAGAAGCTCAGTATGAGCCCCTAGTATATACTTGCAGCCAGAAAGCCAACTGTATCCTGGGTTGGATCAAGAGACCAACAGGTCAGGAGAGGTGATTCTCCCCCTCTGCACCACTCCTATGAGACCCCCACCTGGGGTACTGTGTTCAGTTCTGTAACCTCAATTACAAGAAAGATATGGATGTGCTGGAACGTGCCCAGAGAAGGGCCATGAAGATGATCAGAGCTTCTCTCCTGTGAGGACAGGCTGAGAGAGTTGGGGTTGTTCAGTTTAGAGAAGAGAAGGCTCTGAGGAGACCTTATTGTGGCCTTCCATTATCTGAAGGGGGCCTACAAGAAAGCTGGTAAGGGACTTTTTAGGGTGTTGGGTAGTGATGGGGCTAGGGGAAGTGGATCCAAATTAGAGGAGGGTAGATTTTGATTAGATGTTGGGAAGAAGTTCTTCACCGTAAGAGTGGTGAGACACTGGAACAGGTTGCCCAGGGAGATGGTGGAAGCTCCATCCCTGGATGTTTTTAAGGTCATGCTGAATGTGGCTGATCTAATGGAAAGTGTCCCTGCCCATAACAGGGATGTTGGAATTAGATGAACCTTGAAGTCTCTTCCAACCCTGACAGTTCTGTGATGGTTTCCCATAAATTGCATAACTCCATTCCAATGTGTATTAGTGTGGAAAGATGTAGGAAGAGCTTGATTGAATAGGCTAAGAAATATGGGTCACATCTGAAAGATGAAGCTCCTGAACTCTTACTCATGGTGGCCTGAGTGCAATTTCAGGGTGTGGAGTCCTCTAAGGATGCTAGGAGAACTAGCATGGTTCTCTTCATTTTTCCTTTAACACTATGGGAGGCTTCTCTGGAGACAAGTTGATTTTTCATGTCCATTTGAGGAGCACCAGTGTGCTTCATATGGTTCATCTTGCATCTGACTGGGGAGAACTTTTTTTCTCACAATAGAGGTTATAAGTGTGAATAAGCTGCTAGTCTTCTGTGCCTTTTAGTAAAGGATTCTGATATGGCTGAAAACTTTACAGCTGCTGTGAAGCACAGAAGTCCTTTATTTTGTAGGAGAAATAAGACGCTGGTCGCTCAAATGCGCACTACCGCATTGCTAATGATCCTTTGTTCAGAAGTTGCACAGAGCCAGGAAAGAAACTCCCAGTTAGGACCCCATTATGTGAATACTTCGTTTTATGTGCTGATATTCCTCTCTCTTTTTAGATGGTTGTGAAAACTTTCATGGATATGGACCAGGACTCTGAAGAAGAAAAGGAGCTCTACCTAAATCTTGCTTTGCATCTTGCTTCAGACTTTTTCCTCAAACATCCTGATAAGGATGTACGTTTGTTGGTAGCATGTTGTCTTGCTGATATTTTCAGAATTTATGCCCCTGAAGCTCCATATACTTCACCAGATAAACTAAAGGTAAATTGAAAAAAAATCTTTTTCCACAAGTTTTTAAACTGAATGGTTGATGTAGATTATGATAACTTTTCATTTTTTCTCCCTTTATTTCTGATTTACCCTAAGCAATCCAAGGTTTTCACTTGATTCTGGGATCAGGTCGAATGTTCATCAGATAAGGTGATATCTAGTACATCTTACAACAACTTGTAGAATTTGGGATTTCTATTGAAAATATTTTATTGAACTGTCATTGGAATTTGCAGATGGTGGTCTTCCACTTCAGCAATATTGGTATGTCTATAACACTTACAGTCTTTGGCAAGATAACCAATTCCTTCAATTGGGAAAATACACTTGCTATTTCCAATTAAATTAGCAAGAGATAATTGCTGTAATTTTATAGATGAAGGCTATACTGAAAACAAAGAAAATATTTTTGTGCAGACAATAGTGATTTCTGATATGTAAAATGCTTCAGTTACAAACATCACTGATCCCACTAGATGGAGATGGTTGATAGAGAAATGCTAGATTTGAAAACGCAGTAGAGATCTCCCCCATTTGATTCTGCAAAAATTAAATTTTGAACTGCTTATTGCTGCTCTTCCTCCTCTTTTTAAATAGAAATCTAACTTTCTTTCCCACTCATACAGTCAAACTACTTCCCATTCACAGTATGAGCCTAGAGTGATGAACCAAGTCTTACAGAAGACCTTGCAGAAGAAAATGACATGTTAAAAATTCACACTTTTTTTCCTTGTTCATTTCAATGTATGTGTTGTGGGTATTTTGTTTTGGGTTTTGGTGTTTTTTTTTTTTTTTTTTCTCCCCACAGTTGGATAAAAAGATGGTTGTGGTGGAAGATATCTCTATTACCACTCACAAAGAAATCACTCAACTTCTAATCTAGTGGTTGCACCACAAGTTGTTCAAAAGTAGGGCAAACAGTACAGTTTCAACTCTATTACATCCTTCGTTACCAGACATAGGAGAGATATCTAGGGATTATTAGCTGTGTTAGGTTTCATTCTGAACTGTTGCACCTCTTACTGCACACTTTCTAGTTAACTTACTTGATTAGACTGTCCTCAACTGGAGGCACACGTTAGCTTTCTCTACTGTGATGGATTTGTCTGATTTTGACATCCTAATTTCTCCTTCAGTTTTGAGTATGTCTTCTTTTGCTTGGTAAACATAGAGGTTTTTTCCTCTTCTTCTGAGTTCAGCTAACAGATGGTAATATTCCTCCTTGCGGAATCTGATTTATCAAATGCTACTAATTTTCAAATTTTATGATACATAGTATTGGAAGGTTTATGTTACTGATTGCATACTTGGAGTATAAGTATGCTACTGCTACCTGGATAGGCTTCGGAAGAGACTACAGACTTGCTCTGTCAGCATTCACTTCTGTAATTTGTGCAGATTTCATTTTCTTGATGCAGGTTTCTAAACAGGTTTTGAAAAGTGAAGAATGAAAAACGGAGACCTTTGCCTAGGATGATTGAGGTTTCTACTGAACACAGCTTTTGTGGTTGCAGGACAAGCTTTGATACAAATGTTGAAGAGTTACCACCACTTTATGACTCTGAGAAATGTTTCCGCATGGGTTATATCTTGTCACTGTTTTTACGCAGTAGTTACAACCATATCCGTACTACAGCTTTGAGTCTCTTCTAGTACGTTTAGTACTAGAATTAAAGATGGTAAAGGGAGGTACTGAGGAGGATAATTTCTTGAGAGGGGAAAACTTTAATCTGAAGTATTTGCCCTTGTTTCACATTCTTTCTCTCTTGCACAACACATTAGTTACAATAAGTTACAGTAAGTGAGATAGTGAGGGAATGGATCAGAATTCCAGGTTTCCCTCTTTTATATGTATCCTCAGCATAAATTCCATATTCCTCAATGAGTGCTGAATGAGTTTTAACAACAGGGATGGAAAATGCCACCATTAAGCTAAAAGTAGAACTGGATTGCTCTTCTGGGATCTGGAAACTTCTAAGTCTTCCTCAGTCTAGGTAAAGTGTAGAACCCAAATCTAATGTTCTTGAGGGGAAGATGTTGTAATCACTTGTTTGTATCAAATAAAACCTCTTGGACAAGTACTCTGTCTGCCTGACTTGGCTGCAATTGAAATATTTAAGGGTGTATATGGTAGTAGAACTTCAGCTATCTGACTGTGTTCTGTGGTGCTGCTTCCTGAAGCCATTATATGGAAAGTCTTCTGGTGCTGGGAGTTGATAAAAGAAGCAAGTCTTTGCTGGAGAGGTGATCTGTGTAGTACCGTGATGATGGAAAAATGCACAAACAATACAGTGTAAACATATAATGCTACACTTAAAGCTGTAGTTGCTTATTGCTTTTTCCTCTCTCTGTGGATACGTATTGCAGTATAAAGTAGAAATGTAGAATTTATTGTCCTTTCTGAGCAGTCTTGACTTCTGCAGCATGTAAGGCAGTCAGAGCTCAGTTTGTCAAGTTAAGTGTTTTCCTTTGGGAAAGAGAAGCTTTTTTTGTTTCCATAGGAAAAAAGGTTACTTTCTTAACCCTCTAAAGAAATGTCAGGCATTTTTAAATGACTCCTGGACATTCTCTGTGATTTTGTAGATCATCTTGTTTTTGACAGTGAAATAGTGTGTCTGTCATTGCTGAATATTTTGTAGTAATGAATAATTCTAGTAATTTTTAAAGGGAATTAATTGTGAAAGTTTGCAATTGATTAAATAACTATCACTTTATTTTCAGGATATATTTATGTTCATAACAAGGCAACTTAAAGGTTTAGAGGATACAAAAAGCCCCCAGTTCAATCGGTATTTTTATTTGCTTGAGGTAAGTTTTGTAACTTCTTTCATAATAACTGTAAATACAATTTTTGAACTTAGTTTTGTATTAACTATTTCTTTCATTGTTTTTGCTGTTCCAATGCAGAACATTGCTTGGGTCAAATCTTATAATATATGCTTTGAATTAGAAGACAGCAATGAGATTTTTACACAGTTATATAGAACCCTGTTTTCAGTAATAAAGTAAGTATTGTCACTCCCAATTATAATACATTATTGCATGCTTGAAATGTCTCTGAGTGTTGTGTGACTTTCAGTGTAAATGAGCTTAGTTTTGTAATTCAGTTTATCTAAAGGTAGCAGTGTAAACAAGGTGATGGTTTTGTCTGTTTTAAACAAGACAAACTGCAAATATTTTTGTAATTGAATTGTCTTTTATTTATTTTACTCATTTTTATCCTGTTTTTAAAATTGAAAATGAGTGGTGCAGCCTGTAATTCTAAGGGATTTGGAGGATTATTGCTATGAAAATCCTGAGTTGGAAAATAGCAGATGCTGGAAGGCACTGTTAGAGATTGTCTGGTCTGCCTCTCCTTGCTCAAACCAGTCATCTTAAACAAATTGCTCAGGACTGTACCCAGTTGAGTTTTTAGCATCTCTAAGGTTGGAGACTCCATGGGTTCTCTGGGCAACCTTATAGTGTTCGACTATCCTTTCTTTTAAGAAATTTCTCCTGTTCATGTGAAAACGGTATGACTTGCTGTCACCTTCTGTCTGTTGCCTTTTCTCCTGTCACTGGACACACCACTGAGTGCAGTTTGACCTTAGTTTTAAATGCCTGATGTTGGGAGTAAACAAAACATTAAGTTGCTACCTAGATCATCTCTTCTCAAGGGTGAAAAAAAACCGAAAAAAAAAAAAAATTGCCAACTCTCTTAGCCTCTCCTTTTATGAGACCTATACCAGTTCTTTAATCATCTTTGTGACCCTTTGCGGGACTGACCCTAGGATGTCTGTTTCTCTTGTGTTGGGAAGTCCAGAACTAGACACAGCATCCAGATGAAGTCTCACCAGTGTTGAGTAGAGGAGCGAGGCATTCTAATATGCTGTCTTGTCCTGGTAGGGGCTGATACAGTCTCCTTACTCTTTCATTGCAGTAGTAAATGAAGGGGTCATAGATAAAAGAAATAGTATAAGCAACCAAAAAAACGAAGTATTTTGACTTCTATGAAAACTTGTTATTTGTGATTTAAGTATTTATATTCCTTGTTGTTTGGCATCACCATAGTGAGTACTCTGACTGGAAGTTGTACTTTATATGACTGGAATATTCTTTATATGAATAGAATTCTTGTTTTTAATTTCAGCAATGGTCATAATCAAAAAGTTCACATGCACATGGTTGATCTAATGAGCTCCATCATTTGTGAGGGAGATACCGTGTCACAGGAACTTTTGGATACAGTGTTAGTTAATCTAGTGCCAGCACATAAGGTAAGACTTAACAGTGACTTTGTTGCCTTTTGTTTGGTTGGTTTGTTTTTTTCGTGTTTTTTGTTGGTTTGGTTTGCTTTGGTTTGGGTTTCATTTTTTAATTGTGATTTCTTGGATGTTTGTATTCTGATACTTAGATTTCATTGAAAGAGTAGCTGTAGCAAGTGTATTCCTATTACTTGGTTAATTTTTTATTATTTTTGCAAACAAATTTTAATAACAAGAAAATTCAGTATCATTTCATTGCTTTGATTCAGTTGCCATCAACCACAGTGTCAGTGGTCATAGTAATCTAAAAGCCTAAATGTAATATGAATTTATACATGTGTTTTATATATGATCAAACAATTCTGTATTTGTGCAGTGTGTTAGAAGGCAAATTATACTTTATTTCCTTCAGTGTTTGCGGACTGTTCCATTTTCAACCTCAGGAGTACTACAGGGAATCCCACACTGCACATCCCACACGCTTTACATGCTTATCTTTTAGAAAAAGATACTGACAATTCAACTCCTAACTGTCTTTACTAGGAACTTGCTCAATACTTTTATCTATTTTGGCAACATGTCAACTGAGCTTTTTCTTTGACAGTCATCCTTAAAAACCTGTTTCCCTACCCAATCACAACTGGGGAGTCTGTTAGAACTGTTTTGTCAGGTCCTCTTGGATACAAATTCTGCTGGTGTGCCTTTAAAAAGAATAAAGGCCCTTTTCAGCTTCCAGGAAAATAAAGTTTAAGATGTGTAGTTAGAAAGCATATTTGCTCTAGATACAGACTTAACATTTGATCATACTCTTAAGTTATAAAATTAAGGACTGGATTGATATTAGCTAGTCTTCCTCTTTGAGTGAAAAATAAGGGGCACAAATTTGTTTTGTGTGTCAGTTATAAAATTATTAAGTAGTTTATTATACAGAAAATTTCCCCAAACTTATCAGAGATTCTGTTATGTGGTTGGTAAAACCATCTTTGCAGAATGGATATATATATATACAATGAGATTGATTTAAATGATTTTAGGAAAATTTTAGAAAATTTTAAAAACTGGAGAATCTTGCCGCACCAACTGCTGCTTAAAGATTAAACATAAACTTTCACAAACTTCAGAAAAGAGAGTTAGTTACTTGCTGGTCAGAGTCTCAATATTTGTAATCCAAAACTATATGTAGAAGCATAAACGAGGAAAAATATAATTTGGACCTTTCACCATAACAACTGATTTATGGCTCTGTGGCAAAGTATCCTGGAGAACATTTCCTATAAATACCTTAAAAAAAAAAAAAGTCTTTGTCATTCTGTCATATCAGTAGCCTTTTCTTCTTGTGTCTGTAACAGAAGTTTATCAAACATTCTAGAGAAGAACAGGTGTGGAAAGTGAGTTAGGAAAAGCCTTAATGTCTTCCAGAAGTGTAAGAAGCTTGAAATGCTAGCAATGCATAGACAAAAATCATGTTAGGAATTGAGACAAAGGATAGAACTTGGTTGATAAAGATGGTCTTGTCTTCAAATATTTTTACCAGAGCTTACCTAAGCATTAAAAAAAAAAAAAAAAAAAAAAAAAGAGGTAAAACTGGAAATTTTTAAGGGGGAACAGTCATCTTTAATATCTTTATTAGTTGTCTGGACAAGGGAGTTGAGTGCACTTCAGGTAAGTTTGCAGTTTGCACTGAGTTGGGTGGAAGTGTTGATCTGCTTGAGGATAGGAAGGCAATGCAGAGAGATCTGAACAGACTGGCAAAGCCAAGTGCTGGATCCTCAACTTGTGTCGCACCAGCTGTTACAGGAGTGGGGCAGAGTGACTGGAAAATTTTCTAGGGGAAAGGGCCCTGAGTATGCCGGTTAATTGCTGTCTGACCATGAGCCAGCAGTGTACTCAGGCATCCAAGGAGGCTAACAGCATCTTGGCCTATCTGTATCAGGAATAGTATGGTCAGCAGGACTGGAGAAGTGATCATGCCCCTGTACTCAGCGCTGATGAGGCCACACCTCAAATACTGTGTTCAGTTTTGGACCCCTCGCTATAAGAAGTTGCTGGAGTGTGTCCAGAGAAGGGGAACAAAGTTGGTAAAAGGTCTAGGAAATGAGTCTTAGGAAGAACTGCTGAGGTAACTGGGATTGTGTAGTTGGGAGAAGAGGAAACTGAAGGAGACACCTCACTTTTCTCTACAAACATCTAAAAGGAGATTGTAGTGAGGTGAGAGTCAGTCTCTCCTCTCTAGTATCAGGCGATAGGATGAGAAGAAATGGCCTGAAATTGTACCAGGGGAGGTTTAGATTTGGGTGAAAGGGATCATCCAGTGGGATGGAGTCTCTGTCCCTGGAGGTGTTCAAATGTATGGACATGGCACTCTGGAACATGATTTAATGGCCATGGTGGTGTTAGGTTGGTTGTTGGACTCCATGATTTTAGTGGTCATTTCCAATTAAAACAACACTGTGATTCTCTCAGTGAAGTCTGGTTTAGATACTAAGTGTGACTTCTCAATTATCTTGCAGAACGTCTGTGGTTTTGTTTTTATGGAGGCTTCTTTGGCTTTTCCTTATCCATTAATACTTATTTCTGCTTTTCCCTTCAAAATATAGTAATTGCTAATGATTACTTCAAAAAGTGTTGCCAGCTGGTTGTTTAGTTTTTACCCAGTTCAGGACTCTCAGATGCTTATCCTCACTGGGTACTTTCATGCTCTTGGAACCATCCTGATTAAGCTTGTTGTCCCTATAATGAGCTTTCTTAAGTGACATGCAATCCTTTAACAATTTTTTTTTTCCAAAAGATTAAAGAGAGGATAATGATAGAGTGTAGATAAACACAGAAGAAATTTGTTAAAGTAGGTCTTACCCTTATAAAATTTCTCCTTCAGGCAAAGTTTAAAGTATCTTTGTGTCTCTTAAATTAGTTGGAAAGATAGGTTTGACGTTTTTAGAAGATCTTTGAACCTATTCAGTAATGACCTAGGTTGCTCCTTCTTTTCATATCAAATAAGATAGTGCCACTTTTTCTGCATTTATTTTTTTGAGTATGGAAAAGGGAGAAGAAAACTTTCTTGTATCCTTTTAATACTTTGGTATCATTATTTTCATAAAGTTCTACCTCTGGACATTAAGGGCCTGTCTATGGGCGCAATTAAATCAAGTACATGAGACATGAAAAAAGTGCTAAGTTTTCCTTAGCCAGTTGTGATCTAGACTATTCTTTCTCTTTGCAGTGTGGATGTTGTGTTTTCTTTTTTCTTTGGTGAGGTTTTTTTTTGTTTGTTTGTTTGTTTGTTTGTTGTGGTTTTGTTTGGTTTGGGTTTTTTTGAGGTGGGGGGGTAGGTTTCAGTTTGTTTGGTTGTTTGGTGTTTTTAAAATAAAATCATAGAATGCCTTAGGTTGGAGGGGTCCACAGAGTTCATCTACTCCAACCTCCCTTCTATGGGCAGGGACAGGTCAGCTAGACTCAGCTGCTCAAGACCTCATCCAACCTGACCCTGAACACCTCCAGGGAGGAGGCATCCGCAATCTCCCCAGGCAGCCTATTCCAAAGTTTCACCACCCTCATACTGAAGAACTTCTTCCTAAGATTCAGTCTAACCCCAATCTCCCTCAGGTTAAATCCATTCCCTCTTACCCTATTGCTAGACATCCTTATGAAAAGTCTCTCTCCAGCCTTCCTGTAGGCTCCATTCAGGTATCGGAAGGCAGCTCTAAGGTCTGCCTGGAGTATTTTCTTCAGGCAGAACAACCCCAGCTCCCTCAGCCTATCTGCTTAGAAGAGGTGTTCCAGCCTTCAGATCTACCTCCAACATCTGTTCTCCTTATGCTGGAGACAGCAGAACTGGATGCAATATTTGAGGTGGAGTCTCACAAGAATGAATAGGGTGAAGGGTAATCTGAATACGTTACTCAGGGTTGCAGATAGCTACTTCTAGCATTCATTTTGGCATACATTAAGGTTTTTAAATTAACTGCTCTGTGAAAGATGCAAGCCGAAACTGTAGTGTGAATCAAAACAACTTTGTCTCATGGAACTCTGCTGTGCTAGGTCTCTTGTTAGTGTTTGGTTTATACATAACGGATTTTACTTAAGATCTAGAGCTCACTTTCACCGAGGTGAAAGTAGTTTGTTCTGGTGGAGGCAACGTAGGGAAGTCAAGAAAAGTCAATGCAAGAACTGAAAATAGTGTACACCCCATGTTACAATTAATTGTGCCTTTTGTTTCTTGAACAGTCATAACTAGCTAAATAATGGAAAACAAGTGCTACAGATGGAAATGTCTTTTTCATTGTTGTATTTGTGGTGTTGTTTTGTTGCTGTTTTGTTTTAACCACTAAGAGCAGTCAAAGATGCAGAAGCTGCTTTTTCTGGGGTATGCAAGAGCTATACAGCTTTGTAAAATGACTGCCGAAGTGGACCCTTGTATCTTGATTAGATAAGGGAAGAGGAAATTACAAGAATGTTAGCATCTTATGTAAGTATTCCAGTATCTTTCCAGAATAAGGATTTCTACTCGGAGCCACTACAGAAGGTGACTAAGCAGATACTTCAAGCATGAATCTTAGTAGGCTTTTGACTTCAGTCACCTACCTTAATACTGTCAGTTGGCAAGCCAAGATTTCTTTTATGTTAAGAGAAAATGTTAATCTGATCCCATTGCTGTTCGGAAGCCTATAGTTCTATACAGTCTTTGAAATCACAATGCCCTCCATCTCTCTACAAATGATTTTCATTCAGATGGCTACAAAGAAGCATGCATATTGATATTTCTACCCTCGATGTGGCAATGCATCTTGTTTGCTTTTCGTTATGCTAAAAGGAAATTCCTTCCTTTCATGGATAAGATGTATTTAAAAAAACCCCAAACCAACAACAGTGTAACAAAACCCCAACCACAAATTGTCCCTTTATGCTGTTGTCTTTTAAATAAAATACACACTACTTTTTTTCATTCCAGACACTGTAAAAACATTGTGGAAACTCTATTTTTGCAGAGTCTTAAAGCTATTGAAAAACTATGTATGCATTAAAAAAAAATAAGTTTTTATACTGAAGAATTTTTCTTCTTCCATGTGTTAATCAAGACAGAGGAGAGTATCACAAGGGCCGATTGCTTTCTCTTCCTTAAATTTGTGAAAAACAATTGATCAGAAATTGGAGAAAGGATGTATAGCAACTAGAGGATGGAGAATGTGTGAAGGAAACAGTAATAAATTAGAGAAGTGAAGGGACAGGAATATTGGAAGTGGTGATTGTTAGGTTTGTTTGCTTTAATACCAGGGTTTCACGTGTTCTTCACTCTTTTGGTCATAGAATTTAAATTCTAGGCATTTTTGGTGGCTGATTTCCGCCCCCCCGCCCCGGTATCTCTGTCAAACAGACTTAAGTATCTTTGCAAGGCACTATGGAGAGGCTGTGATGGTTACTCACAGGTCCCTGCTTAGTGTAAGAACAGAACTGTACTTCCTACCACAATCTTGTTCAGAGTCTTGCTTCTGTGGTGAATGTAAATGCCTTGGTGTTGCTTGATACTTCTCCCGTGGATTTCTTTTTTTTTTTTTTTTTTTTTTCCTATGGGGAAGTTGATAAGGAGGAACAGTAAAATTCTGGAACTGACCTCACTAAACTTCAGTTGCCCCTCTAAACCTGACAATTAAGACCACATTTGCCAGGAAAGAGTTTTCTCAGTAGTATTAGTGAAAACTACAAAGCTCTGTTTGGGCTAGGTTTGCTTTTACTATGTTATTTTTACTTCTGAAAGCATAAAAAGAACAGGCTGTTTTTTTAATGCATTTATCACATTTAGAGTTTACATATGTGCTTAAAAATTTTGTTTTGTTGTTTTTCTGTTTTGTTTTCCCAGAATTTAAACAAGCAAGCCTATGATTTGGCAAAGGCTTTACTAAAGAGGACAGCACAAGCAATTGAACCATACATTACTAATGTAAGTGAAGATAGCAAACAAATATGAACATCAGTACAATTTTTTTTTAGCAGTTACATTACAAAAAGAATTAATCGCATGTAGTCAAATAACTTTTTATAAAGTCTTTTTTCTTTATGTTAACAAAGTACTATGTTATCTGTCCCCTTTACCATACAGAATCTACTAAGCTTATAACAACAATTTTGTTTTCTGAAATGTAATGGATATTTTACTTTCTGCTGTCTTGGGAGAACTTACTTCCTTAGTGTAACTGGAAGATCAAATATACTGAGATTTATTGTTCTGATAAAAATACATAAATATGTTGCTCCTGTGACAAAATGTTTTTTCTAATAAGGAGATAAGACTATTTAGATGCTAAGAGACGTGAAGATGGAGCAGACAATGCTGTTGTCACAGGAAAAGAAGAGGAAGCAACTAAGAATATGTAGTAAGGAAGAAAAGTGAGTAGACTGAGGATTGTAGCCAGGTTGAGTGTAGATATTGCAAGAGAAGAGGGATAAGAGGAAGCAAAGATCAGATAGGAGTATGCTGTAACTGAAGTTGCAAAAGAAGGAAAAAAAAAAGTTTGATGTGTGTTTGTTGGTTTAGAAGTATTTAAAGATTTTGCAGGTCTCATGGCAGCTATCTAAAACCTCAGGAGTTTGAAAACAATAGAAAATCTTCAATGCTTTTTGTTGCTTTCAGAATTGTAACACTTATGGTACTTGGAAAGTAGATACCTTCTAAGATTTTTAACCTGTTAGGTAATCCTGCTGTTTGGGAAGGTATTGGTAGATGGAAATGTGTTTTTAATGTTGTTCATCTCTAAGTTTGAATTTCAAACTGAGTGATGTTTTGTGGGTTTTAAGGAAGTGCATGCAATCAGAATATTCCTTATATGGAAAATATGTACATGCAGTCTTCTGTTCTTGATTTCCTACAAATTGGAAATATTATGCTGCCTAGTTTCATTGTTTTGAAAGTCAGTTTTTCTTAAGTTATATTAAAGACACAGTTGAAGTTATTTTCTAACCAGAAACTTTCCAGGCAACTCCGTATCCAGAAAAGCAAGACTTCTGTAAGACAGTACAGAGTATTGTAACTTCTAATGAAATACACTTATCTGTCGTTTTCTAGTCGTTACTGTTCTCTTTTTCTATTGCATCTCTTGGAGTTCACTTTATAATCTTAAAAAGTGGTAGCTTTTTTGGTTTTAGTTTCTTTATTGATATAATTAACCATGTCCCAGTATAAAAGGTTGTGATGTTCATCTGTCCCAGATTCAGGAACAGGAAACTGAAGTGCCATTACAGTGTATACTGTTGTCTTAGCAGCAGGTGGAAATAGTGTAATTTATTTAACCACACTTGTGGATTGTTTTCAGCCAGAGAAAAGAAGAAATTTCTGAATTATGTCCTTCCCCTTTATGAGTGGAGGTAGTATATTTCTCTTTTAGTTGCTTCTTGCCCTTCTCTTATGAGAAGATATAGTTGAAAGTAGTATGGAATTAATATTTGGTATTGGAAAATATTTTTTTAATGAGAGTATGAAGTTTCCCTCAAGCTGTCAAGTTTACCAAGAGAGAACAATTTACAGCTGCATTATGCTGCTTGTAATTAGAAATTCTGGAACACTCCATTACTAATTTCTTTGCTTTTACTTGAAACTCCTTAACCTGTCAAGTGTGTAGTGTAGTAATTGGACAGTTGTTTCTGCTTTGTTTTGACTAAATGCTAGAATAATTTTAAAGTGCTTGTTCTTAGTAGTGAAATAACTTTAAATACAGTCACATTATCAAAAAAATCTGATGCACTGCAACTCCTCTAAAGGTATATTTCTTAGATTATTTGTAGGCCACCTGTGGTAAGCTAAATAATCATTTTAATGTATTGTATATTACACATATTACTGAATACAAAACAGTGATACTTTAAAGATTTCTACTACAGAATCATGATCTATGTCCCTGCCTCTTCTCTCTCTCTTTTAATGTGAAATAATACTTGCAAGATTAAAAGGCAGATGTAGCAGAACACAAGAGGAGGATTCGGAAGAATGTGTTTGTATTCTTGTTATTAATGTGTACTCTGTTTTATTTTCCAGTTCTTCAATCAGGTCCTCATGCTTGGCAAAACATCAATTAGTGACCTGTCAGAGCATGTATTTGACTTGATTCTGGAGTTATACAATATTGACAGTCACCTCTTGCTTTCTGTTCTACCACAGCTTGAATTCAAACTTAAGGTAAACACATCTTATTTCCGTATATTTGAAATGTGTGTGCTTTGACTAATGATTTCTCTACTTAAAAGTTCATCAAATTATTTGGCATACAAAACTAATCTGTACAACTTACCTTCTCTACATCGTTTAAAGGAAAACTCACAAAAGCTGTCAAAAAAGAGTAATTTATCTTCAGATGTATTAACTTACATTGCTTATATGCATATGTTTGGGGTTTGATTGGTGAGGTGTGCTGATTTGAGGCTAATTGGAATATTTTAATAAAAGAATTAGATTATAGGCTGTGAAAACAACGGTGATGTCTACTTCACTCATAGGCTTGCTGAGATGTATAAGAACAAAGACACAAACATAGATAACATAGAGAGTCTTTCTCTCTCTGGGAGTTGATTTGTCTTCTGGCCTTTCCGCTGTGTAACTCAACTAATCACTCTGCTTCTAACTCCCCTTGCTGATCCTCCAAACTCACCTTAGACTTAAGGCAGACCCCGGAATAAGGTAGAAGGGTGGAAAGGTGGTGGAAGGGTGGCTGGGAGCCCCTCCTGGGGACTCTGATTTCTGGGAGCGGTATTGTGTTTCTGTATTACCTTTAACTTGTATATTTCTGTAAATATCCATGTATATTGTGTGTGTGTATATATATGCTTGTATATTGTGCTAAGCTGTAAATATAGCTTCATTCCTTACCTTCCAGCTGGCTGAGTCTAGTCTGGGTGATTTCATTGTGTGGGTGTCCTGCTGGGGCAAAACGGGCCCTGAGCATTTGCTTGCAGTGCCAATACCCTGTCTGTTTGGCTGGGTTTCAAATTTCTCTCCTGCCAGTGGTCTATTTTGCCTCGAGGAGCAATTGAAGGGGTTTTGCTCTGGAGGGGCTTATGCTCCTCCTCCTCTGGTGGGTATTACAGGCTAGCCCCGGGGGGACACGTGACTCCCTCCCAGGCTTTGTTTGTTTTCGGCAGCATGTCCAGACTGGGCTACCCTCTCTGCCTCGTGGTTGCATCAAGGGCATAAAATTGGAATTGTAACTTCCTCGTTTATCATTTCAGCGCTGATCAGTGAGTAAATGTGGCTACTAAATCTGTTGGAGTCTCTGGTTTTCCCACTAATAGCCCTGCCCAGGGCAAAGGGAATCCATTTTGTGGCTGGCAGCGGCGATTGCCGCTCCTCACCCTTGGATATTTGCAGCTCTTTATTCCTTCCCTAAATCACTTTGAAGGGGTCTTCCTTTATGCCTTTTGTGTAAATAATTCCCGACTGGGTATTCGGACTTTGGTAAATTGTAAATAGTTCACTGTTTAGGGGTGTGTATTTGTTTGGTGTGGGAATTGGTGTTAATAAAGTTTCAATATTTAATATTTACCGAGTATCAAATTTGAATATTCATAACAGTGGGGGGCGGGCAACTCCCAAACCATCATAGTGGATTTTTTTTGCTT
Organism: Ramphastos sulfuratus; assembly: GCA_013399055.1. Taxonomy (NCBI): domain Eukaryota; kingdom Metazoa; phylum Chordata; class Aves; order Piciformes; family Ramphastidae; genus Ramphastos; species Ramphastos sulfuratus. Next base: position 71,699 of record WBNM01002446.1, on the reverse strand, counting down.
TGTCTTTTAAGTAATAACTTTACTTTTTTGACTTGAGAATCTGACAGGTTTGTGTCTTTATTTACTCTACTATTTATTGTGAGGGGCTTCAATGTATTGAAATTACTTTGTGCTGCTGATTGTGCAGAGGAACTGCATCTATTCCAAGCAATGTATTTTGCCAGGACAAAGTTGGGCTCTGTTTTAGTGGAAACTGATGTGCTGAGAATTTTTTCCAAACAGTCTGTGACAGGTGGAAGCAGGACATTTGACTCCATAAATGTGTCTTCTACTCATTGCTGCAATTACTTTTATGAATTTTCAGGCTTCTTCCTTATGTCTGGAGGATAGCTAGCTATCTGTTTTAATAGGTGTTTTTCCTTTTGATCTCCTACCATTTCAGAGTGTCTCCATCACTTGGAGAAATTCAATATAACAGCTAGTAGTCTCGTTTTTCTTACATTATTTTTATTCTATTTGTTATTCCATAGGGTTTTTGTGAAAGTGGGAAATCTGATTATTCTTATATTACTAAGTTTGCAAATGACCTGTGCTAAACCTGAGGGCTAATGTAAATTCAAACGTGGCCCACTGAACATGTTTTTGGATTATGGAGGACAGATTTTAAGTTTATAGAGCCTTCGGCCAGTTCTTGCAATGTTTATTATCATAGTGGCTTGTTCGTGCCCATTTTTTTTATTAGTGTTGCTAGACATGTATTGCATGGGGAATTTTTTATTGGTTTTATCTTTCCATTCATATTTCTGAAGTAAGTAGGGTTCAGTTTGCACTTTCCTGTCTGTCTTAAGTAGACCTTTTTCATCCTTTCTTTCATGTTTTTCCGGATGACAAACAATTATCATTCTTAGTCCAATAAAAGCAGTACTTCCTGTAACTGAAGCCATTGTTCAAGGAATTTAATCTTAACTGCTGCTGCTCCTTATTTTTCATAGTCATAATTGCAATAAACCTTTCCATCTTTAGGTCCATTTAAAACTGCAGGCTCTTGAGTTATCTTCCTTTCTCCCTCACTGGACTTCTCATACACCACTATTTCCATATGAACTTTGGTTTTGTATCCTACTTTACCCTTGGAACCAGCAAGTTTAGTAGTCCAGCACTGTCAACTTTTTTTATTTCTCTGGCCATCCCTGACCTGGCCTAGGAACAACTTTTGGTCCATCCATTTTTTTTTTTTAAATTTTTTTTTCTTTTTTTTGACCCAAAACATTTCCATATTTTTGTGCTTCTTAATTTATAACACCTTCCCCCCCTTCCCACCCTCCCAGTGTTGCCATTTCTGTTATTTTTTTAGTATCGTCTTTTTAAGTGCTGAACATGTATTTTGTTGGTTTTAGTCTTCATCCTTAGTGTAGATTTCTCTTTGTGGTCTGAACCTTTCAGGATAAGGTGTTTCATGTTCAGTTTATCAATGTTTCCAATAGACACATACTTTTTAACAGATGCATTCTTACTGCTCTTTCTCCTTGTTGAGCTGTTGAACACAGTACAGTTCGTAGCTATTCTGAGAGCATGATACAGCTTCTGTTTGAATTACCTCATTGCATCAGGTGTGTCTTTTCGATGCTTTAAGTTCTATATTCATTTTGTCCTATTGGCTGTCAGTGTTGCTTGACTTATCTTCAGATATTTGTAATAGCATACTCCTGGTTTAAATCCTGAGACACTGGAAAAGGGTGCTCAGTGAAGATGTGGATGCCATGTCATCGAAAGTGTTCAAAACCAGGCTGGATGGGGCTTCAAGCAACCGTATCGAGTGGAAGGTTTTTTTGCCTGTGGGAGGGGGAGTTGAACTGGGCTATCTTAAAATTATTTGGTTTGGAAGGGATCTTTAATGATTCTGTAAGATCTTTCTGTGGTCAAAAAGGTATTTGGAAGATGAGTTTTCTGAAATGCCACTTACTACACTTCAGTAACACTGTTGTGCATATTTACTCTTTTGGACCTAAACAATGTGGCCACCTAGTGTTCATGCACCTTGTTATTGGGTATGACCAATGAGCATACAGTTTGGTCACTGATACCAGGTAATTTTTACTGCTTTGAGAATTGTATGTGCTGACTTGGATGAAGAGTGAAAGGTTGCTGGCAGCAATTAGGGTTCTCTGAAATGTGCAGCTTTAGTGTGCTTTACTCCCTCTGTGGCTTTTTCTGTCCTATATGAAGTCTCTTAATATGTTTAAAGAGAATTGAATTGCAGCCAGGTCTGTGCTGTGCCATGTCACATACCAAACAGAAGCAGACAAACTAGTTAATCCTTTTGCGTCTTGCTGGAATGTAGTTAATTTTCTTTGTTTTCAGCCTGTGTGGTGCTCTGCTTTGTATTTGCAGCCAAAACAGTGTTGATGGCACACTAATGTTTTGGCTGTTGCTGAAGAGTGCTTGCATAGGTAAGGGCTTCCTGCCCCTGCACAAGCAGGCTGAAGCAAGATGGGACCTTGAGAAGGGGATACATGCTCAGCAGTAAAAGCTCAGGAATAGGAAGAGGAAAGGGAAGATGTGTGTGCTCATAGAGTTTCTTCCCAAGCAAGATCTGTGCGTGCTGAGACCCTGCTTTCCAGGAACTGGTGGGACATCTGCTTGCTGACCAGAAGTAGTGAATGAATTAATTATTTTGCTTTACTTCGGCATACAGCTTTTGTTTACCTATTAAACTGTCACTATCATGATCCGTGAGCTTTGTAACCTTTCTTTTCTTCCCTTCCCCTTTCTGTACAGGAGAGTGAGAGAGAGGCTGTATGGGTGTTTGCTGTTTGACTGGGGTCAACTTGCTACACCTTAATAGATTCTATAAAGAAAAAGCTTCTATGTTCTCATATGACAGAAAAGAAGTATTGTTAAATGCTAATACTCTGTGAGAACTATGTAAAATAATAGTTACTTCTTGCTTGTAATCATTTTATTTGGCCTAATTTTTGAAAGGAACGTGGGAGATTAGTGGGACAACATGCACCGAAATGAATTTAACTTAACTGCTTCCATGAAGGTTGGTCATTTGTGCCTGGTCTTGGCATTTTAAGGTGGTGTGTTCAGAGGTCTTGCATTGACATGGCATTATTTGTGCAGGAGACAGGCAAGAAGGTATGATTGTGTAGGTCAGCTTGTAAAGGAAACTGGTACTCCTTCAACCAAATTTGATATTTAAATTTTAGAACTTTCTGTTACTGAAAGTTAATACCATTCTGATGTTCCCGAGAATGACAATCTCATGAGTGAAATATTTGGGGAGTAACCACAATGGAGTTCAGGTCTTTATTTTACCAACTTACTAAGCCAGTACCATGTAATGAATAAAATTGAAATGTTAACTTATATTATTGTAGAGCTGTCTTTCTTCCTGGATATGATAGTTCAATTATTTTTGCAAGTTTCAGATCATGTGTCCATTTCTAGTTCTGATTCCCCCCTAAATCCTCAGTGCTGCCTGTTATTTTTTTGTTGTTGTTTGGTTGGTTTTTGTTTGTTTGTTTTGGACTTGGTAGTGATAATGATCTAAGTTGTTAGTGACAGGTGCAGGAGAGCAGATGCCTGTATGTTTGGAGCACATATGTGGAATTGAAAGTATCAGTGTTCAATGTTGATTTTTGTTGACAAATTGCTTGATCATACATTAGAGAAGAGTTGAAGGATGGTGACTTTTCAGTTGCAGAATGGTGAAGGAGGAAGTTTGGTTTTTTTTAATGTTTGTTTATTAGTTTATAAAAATTATCTCTACTTTTTTTTCAGGAGTGGGGTGCAGCGGGGGCAGCTATGTAAATAGTTCAAGTAGTGTACTCCTGATCCCTCCACCCTTCTTGTTCCTCACCCTCTGGGGTGTCTTGCTCTGAATCTGTGTTAGCTCCCTAGAGGAGTTCACAGATGCTTAATATTTTGTTGGTTTAAGCAGAAGTGGCTACAAAAATGTAACATTTTTAACCACAAGGGCAGAAAAAAAAATTGTAATGTAATGGACACAAGCTGGGATTCATAAAGGGAAAAAAGATACCATATATTGCAAATTAAGATGAGGAAGTTGTAAATGGCTTTCAATAATGTCAATCTGAATTGTGATTGAAAAAAATAATCAAATGCAGACATGTATTAATGGATTTACTGTTAATGCTGCTAATAATACTGTAAGTATTCAGAAGAATTTATAGTCTTTTGTAATATGGCAATATATCAATGTTAGGAAGTTCATCCTTCTCTTGCTCTGTTGTTTTAAGGAATTTTACAAATGGTTTTACTGTTCTTAGGGAGTTGAATTTTAAAGGACATACTGGCAAACATTTCAGCCCATTTATGGTATTGAGACAAGAAACAGTTGGCCTTCGAGACTGTTGTGTTGCATTAGAGAACTCTCATGACTACATTGTGCTATTGTTTTTTCGCATTCAAAAAGTGATGTTGAACTACTAAGAATGGCAAAGGTGGTAGAACAGTATTTTAAACAGTCTTTTATTACCAGAAAAAAAGATTGAAATAATAAGGGGCGAATAATGTCTAGTTAGTATCAACTAATTTTAGTTTTATAATGTTTTTTGTCTTGAGATGTGCATTTGTGTACAAGAGAAGTCTATTCTGCATTGCATTCTAGAGATGTAGAAGTGTATTGGCATAAAAGCTGTACAAAACTAAACTGAGGTTTTTTTGTTTTGTTTACTGTTTTGGTCTTTGGTTTGTGGTTTTGCTTGTTGTGGTGTTTTTAATTTGGGGTTTTTTTTCTTCTTTTTAATTTAAAAAAAAAAATCTGTGTGTGTTCATTTTCCAGAGCAATGACAATGAAGAGCGCCTGCAAGTTGTAAAACTTCTAGCAAAAATGTTTGGGGCGAAGGATTCGGAGTTGGCATCTCAGAACAAGCCTCTTTGGCAGTGCTACCTGGGGAGGTATATGCTGATGTAATTCCCTACCTAGGAGGGGGAAAACATTCAATGAAATATAATTAAACTTTTTTTGTTTTGTTTTGTTTGTTTTTTGTTTTCCTTAAATGACACACCAAAGTGTGAGTTCCCTCTTGCTGCTTTATCTGAAATCTGGCAGATAATGCTAAATTGATTATTTTACATACATCTTTTGCATCTGTGATTCTCTGGAATGAACAATTAAAAACTGTTCCTTTTAAAACCATTTTTGGGGAAACTATTGTTATTACCATTGTCAAGAAAAAAGAATAGTTTTAGTTTCTTCAGAAGTGATACTGTTCAAGAATGGATTAATTCTAAAACAGCATTAAATGACGTTTGCAGTATTAGGTTATATTAGAACTGATTTGACGGCTTTTATGTACAGCAGTTGTGTACTGATTTCAATATTTTCCTTTTTTTAACTGTAAGAGTCCCTTAAAAGAGTTACGTGGTAGTTAAAATGATGCTGTCTTTTGGTTTTGAAATACTGTGCCAGTTCGAGATAGAAAATATATCTGGAGCCTGTAGTCAGGAGAAACTTAAGTATGGCTACTATGGTGAAAACATGTTTGATTTGAGTAAATGAGGTCAAAGTCTATAAGGTATTATAAATGCCGTTGTTTTATAACTTAGTATTCAATTCTGTCACAAGTGGAGTCCTCAAAGAAATGCTGCTTTATAAAGTATAGGGAACTTAATAGAGGGAATGCCTTTTGCTTTAAAGTGTGTAACTATTGAAAACATTAGATACCATTTAAAAAATAGCAGATCTAATTGGACCTGAAGGAAAATGCTTCTTTGTGTTACAATGCAAAACAATGGGAATATGTGCAATCTGTTGTTTGTAATTCCAATTTTCAGCTAGTTATCACATACATGTGTTTACTTTTTTGAGGATTTTGACCAAGTTATATTGGCTGTGTTATTGAAAGTATGATTCTTAATCTCTTGGGTTTTGGGGTTTCTTTTGTTGGTGCTTTTTTTTTTTTTTTAAACCATACTTCTGAGTCAGAATCAGAGGAGTTGTCTCCAAGGGAGACCTTAGAGCAAGACTCTGTCACTGACATCCAAACCAAGATGACATGACCAATGAGACAGTTTTGAAGTCCCTTAAGCAACAAAACTTGGTTCTTAAGGGGAACCTTTAACTACCCAGACATGTGCTAGAAGAAGACCACATCAGTTTGCCTGTTCTCCAAAAATTTCCTGTAGTGCATAGAGGACTCCTTACTCATACAAAAGTTAGATGTGCCTACCAAGAATGAGGTGCTGCTGGACTTGCTGCTTACTAACCAAGAAAACCTGTTTTGGAATATCTTGGTTAGTGACAGCCTTGGCCACAATATTGTGGAATTTTGGATACTGCTGGGTATGCTGAAGGTTAGTTCCAAAACAAATGTTTCAGATTTAAGAAGAGAAAACTTGAGTGTGTTCAGAGCTCTGTTGGAAGGGAACCTGTGGGAAGCTTCCATGGAGGATAAAGAAGACAGTTCTGGGAGTTTTTCAAGAATCACAGAATCTCAGAACCTTTGAGGTTGGAAAAGACCCTCAGGATCACCAAGTCCAACTGATAATCTTACTCTACAAGGTGCACCCTAAACCATATCCCAAATCACTGCATTCAGACAGCTTTTAAACATCCAGGGTTGATGACTCCAACACCTCCCTGGGCAGCCCATTCCAATGCCTGACCACTCTTTTCTATGAAAACAAAATTCCTAATATCTACTCTAAACCTGCCCATTCACAGCCTGAGGCTGTTCCCTCTCGTTCTGTCACTATTTACCTGTGAGAAGAGACCAGCACCAGCCTCTCCACAATGTCCTTTCAGGTAGCTGTAGAACATTCTCCTAGACACAAAACCAGTTCATCCCTGGCAAGAGAAGTAGGTGGAACGGAAGAGCCTCTTGGCTTAGCTCTGAGCTTCTGGATCTGCTGAGAACCAAAAGGGAAATGTACTAGAGACAGAAAATTGGAACAGTACCTGTTGAAGATTCCGAGGGCATTACTAGGGTATGTGGAGATGAAGTTAGGAAAGGAAGAGTTCAGTTTGAACTGGAATTGGCTGAAGATGTCAGAAACTTCAAAACAGGATTCTTCAGATACATGAACAACAAGCAGAAACAAAAAGAGAGTGTAGGCCTACAATTAAATAGAAGTGAGCTAGTCACCAACAGCGCTAAAAAGGCAGAGGTCCTTAACTGCTTGGTCACCTCTGTCTTTACCAATGCTGCCGAGTTCCAGCCCATGAGATCAACAACTCGTGATGATGCAGATGCAGACCTGCTTTCAGTGGAGGAAGTGTTACTATATCAATTATTACAGGAAGAGCTTGATCCACACAAGTCAATAGGCCTGGACACCATCCACCTGAGAGTGCTAAGAGAACTGGTGAATGGGCCACTCCCATAATCTGTGAGAAGTCATGGAGATCAGGAGACATCCCTGAAGTCTGGAAGAAGGTTAACATCACCCCCATCTATGGGAAGGGTTCCAAGGAGGACCCAGGTAATTTTAGACCCATTAGCCTCACTTCAATCCCTGGAAAAGTTGTGGAGCAAATCCTCCTGGGGACTGTCAGAAGTCACTAAAGCACATAATTGGGAAAAGACATCACGGATTCACCAGAGGCAAATTGTGCTTGACAGAACTGATCACCTTCTATGACAAAGTCACTCACTTGGTCGATGTAAGGTGAGCAGCTGCCTACCTGGATTTCTCCAAGTCTTTTGATACAGTCCCCTACAATCTCCATCTTGAGAACCTGGCACGTTATGGTCTGGACAGGTGGTCTGTGGAGTGAGTGGAGAAGTGGCTGAATGGTTGTAGACAGAGAGTGGTAGTCAATAGTTCTTTTTCATCCTGGTAGCCAGTCACAAGTGGGGTCCCTTAGGAATCAATATTGGGCCCAGTGCTGTTTAATATCTTCATTGGTGATCTGGATGGTGGGATCAAGAACACCTTGATGAAGCTGCAGATGACACCAAAATGAGTGGGGAGGTTGATGCTCCAGAAGGGATAGCCTCAGCCTCCAGAGCGAGTGTAGGGTCTTGCACCTGGGAATATGTAATCCAGGAGTGCAGCTCAGACTGGGATTCACTTGTCTATAGAGCAGCTGTGTGGAGAAGGACCTGGAAGTCTTGGTGGATAACAAGCTTGGTGTGAGTGAACAGTGTGCTGCAGCAGCAAAGAAGCCCAACAGGATGCTGGGTTACATCAGCAAGGATATTACCAGCAGACATAAAAAAGTGATTGTCCCACTCAGCACTTGTCATGCCACACCTGGAGTACTGCATGCAGTTTTTGTCCTTGCTGTACAGAAAAGTGTGGACATGCTGGAAAGAGTCCAAAGAAGGGCCACAAGAATGATCAGAGGACTGGAAGCCCTGCCATATGAGGAAAGACTGAGGGAATTGTTTGTTCAGCCTTGAGAAGAGCAGACTTAAGAGAGACCTTATTTCTGCATGCTAGTACGTAGAGGGTGGCTACCAGGGTGATGGAGACTCCCTTTTTATGAGGACTCACATGGAAAAGACAAAGGGTAATGGCTACAAGTTACTCCTGGGTAGAATTCCAATTGGAATCCAGAAGAAAAATTTATTCCAATGTCTAACTGTTCTTGTGGTGAAATCTCCCAAGAGAAGTAGTCGATTCCTCTACATTGGTCAGTTGTAAGACTCAGCTTAATAGAGTGCTGCGCTATCTCTTTTAAACTACACTATCATCTTGGAATGGCTTCCAACCTGGCATTCTGTGATTTCATGAATTGTTTATATAAAAATTAAATGTGAGAAAATGCTGCTTTCCAAGCACCAAACCTAATTCAGCCTTTTGAAAGGAAATCATACAGAAGTTGAAGTGATCTTTCTCAGAAGAAATTTGTACTAGGCTTGATGGCCATTTGTTTGCTGTCTCATACAGTTTAGAGAGGGGACAGATGCCGCAGTCAAAACTTTTAGTTGTTCATAGATGGTTCACAGTTAATTACATGGAACATTAATGGAAAATGCAGCTAAAATGTCAGACATATTTTTAATAGCTTCTTGTCCACCTGGGAATTTTTCATGTGTACCAGGAAATAATATTTATTAATTCGTTTTCTTAACACGAAAAGAAATAAATGCAGGGATTTTTTTCTTAAGCTAATGTCTACTTAATACTATGAAACCAGATGGTTTATTCATGTTTCTGCATGGGAAGCGTAAAAAATCTTTTCAGAGATAGTTGAGATTGCATGGAAATAAACTAATTGCTTTGGTAGAAGTGATATTTTTGCTGCTAGTAATGCATTATCTTGTTTCTAAATAGGTTTAATGATATCCATGTACCTATTCGTCTTGAATGTGTGAAATTTGCAAGTCACTGCCTTATGAACCATCCCGACCTAGCAAAAGACTTAACAGGTACTGGATTTATTACAACATTATAGTACAGTTTTAAATCTCCTGGAAACGTCAGTAGGGTTATAATCCTAAGAAACACTGTCAGATGTTGTGGAGGACATGGTTAAGATAGGAGTCCTTGCCTTCAGGACGCCTTCTCTGGCCGAGTGGATTGTACATAAAAAATTGCCTTAACCAAAGTGATCACTCTCCTCCTCTGACAGTGACTGCATTCTCAACTGCTGTTGAAATTAAGCAGCATGGGTTGATGTAGAGACAGCCTGGCTAGTCTAACGATTGTGGCATTTATCAATAAGGTGTAGAGGGAAGACTTTAGTTCCACAAAGCTGAAATGCGGAAATATCATACAGCCAGTCTCTAAAACATGAAAAGAGTCTTTGTAACAGTGACCACAGCCATTAGGTTCTGCTCCTTCAGATCAAATGCAGCTTGCAATGCAAGACCTCTGTTGGAAGAAGACCTCTGATTTAGATAGAAGCACATAGTATTTGTTGCTCCCAATGTCTTGATGAAAAAAAAAAGGGAGAGGGGTGGGGTGTTTGGTTTTTTTCCCCCTCGAAGTATGTGTGTAGGCTGTGTCTCATCTGATTAATGAAATCCCATTTGCTCTAAGGGTTAAATCTGAATGGTTGAGTGTGTAGGTTTGCCTCCCTGCTTGCTTAGTGTCAAGTTAGACAAAAATACAGGCACACTGGAGTCATCCTATGGTTACTGATATTGCTAAGCCAGCTTGAATTTTTTTTTTTTTCTTTCAATTATCAAAATAGGATTTTTGGGATTTTTTTGTTTGTTTTTTTGAATTGTAAAAAGACTTTGTGCCCCCTCTAATGGTATCCTCTGGGAAATGTAATTTTGTGTGCCCCTCCTCTCTCTCCCTACAGTACTTGAGTCAGATTGTTGGAAAAACTTCTCTGACTCACTGGTGTTTGAGACCACAATTGTTTTGTGCAATGGCATCATTCTTGTTTTAGTTTCTGTTTATTTAGTTCCTGTGAAAGAAAACTGTTTGTTAAAAGCAATATTACTTGAATTTCAAATATCATGGTTTCCATAAGTGCAAAGCTTTATTTCTTGCTGTGTTATTTTGACACTTATGCTGATTGGCAGAAATGTCAGTGGCCAAGATTTCAGATGAGACATGGAAACATTCACTGGTCATTGAACAGTAATAAGAGAATAGTAACCTGTGGTACTTCATTTAGAGTAAACTTGGAATTTTCAACGTTTCCTGAAGTTCTTCATGTTTCACTGATGTATATTGTATGCAGTGATCTTAATAACATTTGATGCATTTTCCTATCTACTTGTGTTTCTAAATTACCTTAAAATATGTGCTTTGTCAGCTTTCTGAAATGACAATAGGTGGCTAGCATGTTTGACACTTAAAAGCAGTAATCGTAAAATACTGATAATATTGATGCTACTAATTAAGTAGTAGTGGGCCAAAATAATCTTGAACAATTGTTCTAAGGTGAATAAACTAAGGAATGTCTAAATAAGCATTCTAGTTTGGTCAAAGAGCATGCTTTCAAAGTATGTCTTGTGATTTGTCCCTGCTTAAAATGCCTACATGGCTCACACTGTGGAGTTCCTGGAGCATGTGAACTAGACTCCTTGTGGATAATACAGATGTTGTGATCAAGAGTGCAGCTAACGTGCTGCAGCAGCCAAAACAAACAGTCTGCAGGAAGAGAGTAGCCTCTAGCTTGAAAGTGAGACTTCAAAATGTATTTAGTGTGGCTGTGAAGTTCTTAGCACTGTCTGTTCTACAGAACCAATTCTGTTTGGCTATAGTAGTTGCTTATGTAGACATAACTATTAAAAGAAATAATAAAAATGTAACCTCGTAACTCTTTATTTCCATAATTCCAGAAGTAAAAATATTTTATTTTCAAAGCAAGTATGTCAACTGACATTTCAGTTAATCTCATAGAATACTATTGGTGTCTTACTGTTGATGCTCAAACCAGTAGAAAATTATTTTCTACTCCTGTAAGTTGAATACTGTCTAGAGAAGGAAGAGAAACTTACAATGAAAACTTTTCTTTTTTTTCCTCCAGAATATCTTAAAGTAAGATCACATGATCCAGAAGAAGCCATAAGGCATGATGTTATAGTATCCATAGTTACTGCTGCTAAAAAAGATCTTTTGCTTGTTAATGATCACCTGCTTAATTTTGTCAGGGAACGAACACTGGACAAGCGGGTAAGACGTAATTAGTACTAATGATGGTGGTGCATAGTATTTCCTATGTGTAGTTCAGCTATTTAAAAGGCAACACTTCTGGAAATTTTTTAAAAGGAAATTTTTTAAATGACAAAACAAAGACCTTATTTCGCTCTACAACTACCTGAAAGGAGGTTGCAGCCAGCTGGGGATTGGTCTTTTCTTCCAGGCAACCAGTGACAGAACAAGAGGACAGAGTCTCAAGTTGCAACAGAGGAGGTTTAGGCTGGGTATTAGGAAGAAATTCTTCACAGAAATAGTGATTGGCATTTGGAATGGGCTGCCTGGGAAGGTGGTAGAGTCGCTGTCCCTGGAAGTGTTTAAAAAAAGACTGGATGTGGTGCTTAGTGCCAAGGTTTAGTTGATTAGATGGTGTTGAGTAACAGGCAGATATTCCATATGGATTGTGAGAAAGATGCTGGCTTAATTTCGTAACAATTTAATTTTGAGAGGTGTAGTTACTGATGCTGAAAGGTTTGGCATAATAGATATGATGAGCTATTGTATCTATTACGCCAGTGACCTAACGAGAAAATGTCGCACATAGAACTCAATTTAACATTTTTGTAACTTTAGTTTGGTGTAGACTGGGAAATACCTTACCAGCTAATCCTGTAGTCTTTTCAGTTTTGAATTTTGACCTAAAAAACTAGGTGGTGTTTTTGTTGTTTTGTCATTTTTTTTTTTCCTCAAGTGGAGAGTGAGGAAGGAAGCTATGATGGGACTCGCACAGATATACAAGAAATACTCATTACAATCAGAAGCAGGAAAAGAAGCTGCAAAACAGATATCATGGATCAAAGATAAACTTCTGCATATATATTATCAAAACAGTATTGATGACAGGTAGGTCAGTTGTGAAAACTAGGTCATTCTGTGCAGATTTGTTTTTCCTTTGTTCTTAAGTGCTCACAACAAGGAGGAGACTCGATATTCCTGGGCATTTTGGTTTGGTGTGTAATATTACACAACTGCAGCCAAATACTGTTCTGTGTTGATTTATTGCTGGGATTTTTTTTTTGTTTGTTTATTTGTATTTTGGGCTTTTTTGGTTTTTGTTTGTTTCCAAAAGTGATTCTAAAGAGTGATATAGTTGAAACACTTAAAAATTTATAGCTATACTTCACCACTGCTTCAGGAACTTCTGTTTATATTTCAGTAGCTGGCTATTTTTTTATGTAGAATGCAGGAAACAGAATTGCTAAAACAATCTTGGGTTAGATTTGCATTTTATTCCTGTGTGCTTTAAAGAGGAGTCTAGTATCACTAATGACAACAGTTACGGCATCTCACTCTGCAGAAGGTTGTTTTTTCTATACTATAATAGCCATGAATTAGAGCCCTGTCCTGTGTTTATAATGGAAGCAGTGCTGCTGTCACACCAGCTATAACCTTGTATATAGCTGCATGTGGGGAACCAGATTTGGAACTAGTTCACCTTTGACTGATCAAGGCAGTCTTGGTGGCTTCAGAAATGAGCTCTTTGGGATTTAGAGCATTATGAGGTATAAATGGCATTCTAAACCCATGCAAGTGTTTTCAAAAACTTACTGCCTCAAAGTCATCTTCAGAGTAAACAATTATTTCATGGTACCTTGGAAGCTGACAGAACCATCAGGTTCTTCAGATCCAGTCTTACTCACTTGTTTTTCTTAAATTTCAGGATTTTTAAAACTTGCTTGGGTTTGGATTTTGACCTCAGTTTGCAAGTCTTGGGGCCTTCTTGGTGTTTTAAGATTGCAACATGTGGTTAGTTTTGCTGGGTTGTTTTTTTTTTTCCTGTCTTTCCTAGGTAACTGGCAGATCCAACCCTTTTTCTTCTCTCATTTCCATATAAGGAGTTTCCATGTTATAGCAGAACCTTTTTATAATTTCCTTACGAATGGAGCCTTTTTTATTGCCAAAGTGAAAGAAATGGGCTTCTTCATTCACCAAGGGCTTAGGGAGCAGTGGAGGGAAGCCAATTCTTTCTGACTAGTATCTGAATTTTCCTTATGGAATTCAAGATAACGTGTGATATAGTCAATGTGATTTTTTTTTTAATTTAAAGTATTTTAGTTGAATTAATTTGTGTCAGTTTACTAATTTACCCCAATACTGACCCATAATGAAATTGATTCACAGGTAGCATCTCTTTGGGCTGATAATTGAAATATACTTCTAAAATCCTTTAGTTCCTGTTTAGGTTAATACATTTTGTTTTGATAATGTCATCTCTTGAATATCCTACTGCTAAAATGAACGTTACATCTCCTATAGTGATATTTTTTTTTTAGTACATGCCAAGCTTTATTGGAAGTAAGGTAACTTGACCTTTATATTTTTTAATAACCTCATGTAAAATATGCAATAACTGATCTCTAGATGGGACTGGGAATTATTTCATTAATGTTTCAGGAATTCAAGACCACTTTCTTCCTCTACAGTTGAAGTTTCTTGATCCTGTCTTTCAGATTACTTGTTGAACGTATCTTTGCTCAGTACATGGTCCCTCACAACTTGGAGACAAATGAACGAATGAAGTGTTTGTATTACCTTTACGCAACACTGGATTCAAATGCTGTGAAGTATGTGCTGGTTTTGACTACTTGCAAAATAATTTTTAATACAAATATTACCGTAAATTAGCTCTAAATCATTATGAGCCAGTGGACAAAAGTAGTTTATGAACTCTCAGAAAACAAAATGCAGCACTATTTTTTAGAAATTTTTAGAAAATAAAAGTGTTAGAGTGCTTTCTAACACAGTGTGGTAACTTTGAACCATAAGCAGCTGAAAAATTGTTGTCAAAGCTCTAAAAAGAAGCTTCAGTGCATGTCAGTCCTTTTTGTCTGAAAAGAGGTAACATAGATAGTAATGTTGACCATCTCTACATCTTATTTTGACAGCTGCTTAGTTAAGTGCTCTTTGTTGTAGCAACTGGAATAACTTAAAAGTGGGAAGGAAAGACTTGTTTGTCCTTTCCTCCTTCAATATTAATTGTATTTATGTGCCTTCTCCAGCTTAAAATAAGTACATACGCATGAATTTGACTAATAATAGTATTGCTGCTGTAATATTCAGTTTGATTGAATTTTTCATATAGTAGTACTCAGTCCCTTGAAAATCAATTGTAGACCTTTTTTCTCATGAGAGAGACTAGAAAAATCTGTATGTGAAAGAATGGCTTAAAATACCCTGAAGCCTTCAGAAACCTACAGAAACTGGTGTTTGAATCCTCTGCATTTCTTGTACTACCTGCCTAAAGATACCGCAACTGTAACAAACTAAAATTAAGAATAGTATATTAAAAACAAAGTTACTGTTCTAGTATTTTTTAGTATAGATTAAACAAAAGTGCAGAAGGGATTCTTTACAGTGTTTGTTATTTCAGGCAACAAGTAGCTTCTGATTTCTGCAGTTTTCGTATGCAGTAGTACTGATTTTTAAAGGCATAGTATGTTGAGTTTTGGACTATGGAAGTGGGTTTTTTTTTTAAAATGAAACTGTGATGACTATTACTTATTTTTCCTGCTAATTTTCAATTCAGCTGAATAATTTAACATGTCTCTTACAAGTCTAATCATGTCCACTTTTCATAATTTATTTACAGTTTATTCATCTAGTAGCTGCTTTTCCTGTCCAAAAAAAACATTGTTTTGATGATAAAAATCTTGAACATCTGCTTTAGTCTGCTTCTTGGAATGTTTTTAGGGTGGTTTCAGGCTTGTACAAATGAGTTGTTAATGGGCCAGACATCAGTTAATTCCCATTTCTTTTAAAGACAGTGTAATTAAGCATCTGAAATGAAACTTGTTTCAATATCTCACTTTGTTCTAGTCTAATACAACCAATTAAATTTTCCATCTCATGCCGTTAGGAGATACTTAGACTTCAGTCACACAGCAAGGAAAGTTCAGGTGATAATAACATTTCTGATTCTGAAGTTGAAAAGACTTTAAGTGGCTCTTACTTTTGTGTTATTTGTTGAGTAGACAATTTAGTCAACTCCTACTTTTATTTATCTGTCTATTTGTATGTTTATTTTTAGAGCATTGAATGAAATGTGGAAATGTCAAAATCTGCTACGACATCAAGTAAAGGATTTAGTTGACCTAATAAAACAACCCAAAGTGAGTTCAATTTATCTTTACCCAGCAATGAATATTCAGTTTTACTTAATATGCTGTTTTAAAATTCCGTTTGACTGACTTAGTTATTTTTAATGGTAGATAGAAAATACTATGAAATTCAACTCCATTGGACTACACTTGCAGTAGGAAATATGTATGTATTTTGCTAGTAAAATTGAAGAGGAAGGGATATTACAGAATACTTTTATTTCTTGTACTTTCATACTAAAATATTTACTCAGTTTGAGTTACATCTTGCCAGGATTGTTGTAGCTCTTGAAAGTAGGAGGAAAACAGCCTACTATTTTTAATTGCCAAATTGAGTAATTAAAAAAATATACCTAACTTCTTGTCTTGTGTATGATTAATAACATTCAAGAAATCACCTTTCTATCTCAGCAGGTTACATATTTCTCTTTATTGTTGGAAACTAATCAAATGTTGTATTGTGATACCAGATTACAATTACTTGTTTACAAATTTGCTCAGAGTTAAAAAAATAAACATCTCATAAAGTAACATTCAGATTTTGTTTCAGCTGTATATATACATATTCCTGTTTGGGGCAGAGAGGAAGAATCATATGATGAAATTTTGGATATAATTTGGAATGTGATTAGAACTTAACTTTAATGGCAGAAGTTTAATATGGTGCTTTCAAAAGAAGAAAGAACAGATAGTAGAAAGTGTTGCCATGCTTACCTTCCTCTATGTGATGATTTTTTTTTTTTTTGTTTGTTTGTTTTTTGTTTCCCCCCTATATGTGCATGTACTCATACTACAGTAAATTTAATGAAGTTTTCTGACAGTGTTTGTGCTGGTACTACCTCAGCCAGGAGGAGTGAATAACTGTGTGGTGAGATTAGCTAATATATCTGTCTAGAAATACTGCTGTCTTGCAGAGAAAGACTTAGCAAATCAAAATGCATCCCCTGCTGTTTCTGTCTTGATAGCAGTGAAATTCATTCGAATTGGTGCATTTCAAAAATGCTGTAATGTTGTATTAAATTTTGAGTGCAGTAGTTGCTAGCACAAAAGTAATAATTGCTTTTTGGTGACTGTATGGAAATATTTTTCATGTATTTTGTATTGTTTGGTGTAGTTTAAGTAACTTTATGTGTTTCTTTGAATTTCTTGATTGTTTTCCGCGTTTCAGTTGAAAGTGAAATTTCATCTTTTTGTTTTCAAGGAGATGTAAGGTGTTTTTCTTAACTATGAAGTATCAAATATGATATGGCATTAAACATGTAGGCTTTGCCAGCGTAAGCATTGCAATCATAACAGCGTATGCTCTTGACATGTTTTGCATTTTGCCATGTAACTTTCACCCTGTCTTCTGCTATGAAGTGCTGATTCTCTAAACTGAACATACTTGCGTAAGAGGACTGCATGGGACACTTCAGTGGGCTTATGATAGTCTCAGATGCTGTTACAGACAACAAAATAGTTTTAAGTCAGGGAATTTTAGTTTATTGTCAATTAACAAACTTTTAATTCTTTATTGTAGTATTGAGAAATAAAAGTATTACATAGAGATGCAGCTTTTTGACTCCCCTTCAGATGCCTCTCTTTGCTTCTGCAGGCAGCCAGGATCTGCAGGCCTCTCACCCCATGATATGCTCAGTCCCTTTTGAGGTGATGGCAGCACAGCTGCTTGCTTTTTACTACTCTAGCATGGGTTTCTCCACTAGCTGCATTCCCTTTTAGAGTCATACATTCAACAGTACCTCCTCATAAATGTGTTTTCTCAGTAGCACCATAGCCTCCTGTGACTGATTTAAGCATTGGATTGATTTGTCAGTTGCAAAAGTGGCTGGAAGTGGCTTTGGCCCGCACAGAGCAGGCTCTGATCTCCTCCTGCACAGGTCACCCTGGCAGCCCTTTGTTACCTCGAACCCTGTCTATTGTGCCCAATACAGATGCTTATCTATTTTTACAAAATATTTTATTGTGATGCTCCTTACATGGCTTGTTTGGATTACTTTTCTTCCCCAAACTGATAATTAATCCATTTAATTAAGTAGTTGTGCTTAAGATGAATGTGTTTTCATAATCATTAATTGAAGGGGCATACAGGCCAAGGCAGTAACAGAGACAAATATCCATTAGTCATTCATTCAGGAAAAAAACTGAAATGACTTGCTGTTGCTGTACGTGCAGGGAAAAAATGCAGTAAAGATGATTAAATGTGGAAACAGGTACCCTAGAGAAATTGTGAGATCTTTACCCTTGTAAATATTTAAAATGCAGCTGCATGAGACCTAGAGCAAAATCTGATCTAAGTTCACACTGCTTTGAGTAGGTAGTTCAAATAGGTGACTTGCAGTTGTCACTGCCAAGCTACATTACTCTATGATTGTAACTCTTTGAACCTTGCAGTCCACTGTTTCTTTCATCTTGGAAAACCTTTTTGCCACTTAATGAAACACTCCAGGCATTCTCCTTTTCTTCTTCAGGCTCTCTCCAGTCTAAGCACTATTGAGGAGACTGAAAATGCATTAAGAAATCTTTCTGTTGGTTATAATATCTTCTAATCTGAGACAGAACAGACCTGAAACTTGCCTTTAAGATAAGTTACTTTTTTGAAGAGCAAAATCATAAATAAACTCCTCTTGCATTCTCCCGCATCAGCGGTGTACTGTCCAGTAAAATAGATAAACTTACCTGTTGACATGTGGAAAAGTGGGTGAATGCTAGTGTGTATTGAGAGTCCAAGCTTTATTTGCTGCACTTGGTTCTAAGTCAGTAATACAAGATAATGTAGATAGTGTCACAATAAATTTTCTTAATATAAATGTTCATATATCATATTCAGTCTGTCATTATTCAGTGGAGCTGTACTTCTAGCAGTTAAAAGAATACTTCTGACTTGGGTTGTTTAATTTTTGGTGGAAGGATTAGTAGTTTGCTCAACTTAAGGTCTGTTTTAATGGAAGCCTAGCCAGTACTTGAAGCCTTAGCCAGTATTAGAGACCAAACCAGTAAGAATCAAAGAAACACCACAGTACAGTTTTGATATTTTCTTCTGAGCTGTAAGAATTGTCATAGAATCATAGAATGGTAAGGTTGGAAGGGACCTCAAGGATCATCTAGGTCCAACCCCCTGCCATAGGCAGGGACACCTCCCACTAGTACAGGTTACTCAAGACCTTGTCCAACCTGGCCTTGAACACCTCCAGGGAGGGAGCTATGGAGCTTCTGAATCTGACATTTGAATCCTGTAAACCAGATTTGATTTCTTGTTTGTTTTTTCATTTCTTGTCTGAACGTACCTGTTTTGCTGTGACAGTATTCTTCTTACACTAAGAAGTGGAAAAAGTTCTGCAAAAATACTGAATGTCTTAAATTATGGGACAAGTGTCCTCATCTAAAGGTAGAGAGGATGTTCACTAAAAAGATTGCTTGTCTTCATCTCATACTGTGTTTCTGTTATACTCTGATCTTTCTGAGGTTGCTATTGTGCTCGAATATTGCCAGATTTTTCACAAATTTGCTAATTAATTTCCTTTCCTTTAGTGACAGAAAGTCCTGTGCATGTGTGTTAAACTATGTACCTAGTCAAATAGAAGTAGAAGGATACTCCCCTTGAAAATACTCCCATGTATTAGTCAAGGTTATTTAATAAGTTGTGATTTTCGTTATCTCCAAACAATATGGCTTGTTTGAAACTTCTTTGAGATCCATATGCAGATTTTATTACTAAAGTGTAAAGATGCCTGACACTTTGACCTCTGTCTTGAAGTTTTCATAAGAAAACATTAGTGTTTTGCAACACTACTTCTTAGCAATTTTTTCCTCATATGAACCTTATGGAAAGGCTCATTGTAGGCCTTCATTTGTATCATGTGAAGTACTTTGGTAAGAAGAGTGCCTCTAAGGTGAGCCTTCCTTTTGAGTTCATCTGACATTTTATTTTTTGTAATTTTGAAGCTTATCTACTATTCTGTTAAAGGGAATTCTGTTTAAGTTCAAACAATTACAGTGGCTAAACACTATTCTTTCAAAATTTAAACACTTTTCAGTGAAAGCTCATACAGTGTGATTGTGTTCATATTTAAATCTGAAAAATTTAATTTGAGCATATCCGTTATGGGCGTTTATGAAGTTTAGCAGTCTTTTAGTTCTATCACTGAAGTTGATCTGTCAGAATTCAAGTGGCAAAAGCACAGCTTCCTTTGTGGTTCGGAAGCTAATGGGTTTACACGCACTTTCATTTTACTTAGGAAGATTTCAGAGATGTTTAACAAAACTTATTACACAACAAAATATTTGAGTTGTTCTTTTCCTCTTTCATCTACTTTAGAACACTTCTCTGAAGATAATTTGGGCTATTTTCACTGTACAGTCAAGGATTCTCTTTATCATTCCTTAATATTCAAACTTTGGTATAATTCCACAAAAATTTCTAGTCTGTGGATTACAGCTAAAAGTGAGGAAAAAGTGTCTTGAGAAATAGTTTGTCAGCCTTCAGCAGTAAGTGATATATTGACATAACATTACTTACTTCTACGAAATGTAGTTTTGAAAAGAAAATGTACTTGCTACATGGATTTACCTGTCTGTGAAATTTGTTGTTTTATTTTTTCCTTTCTTCCATTTACTCAGTCAGGACTAACTCTCGAGGTGGACTTTGCATGTGGAATTTGAAATCTTATACCAGAAGAATTACCAACAGAAAGAACATAATTAAGATTTTTAAAAAATTGTTTTGTATAACTGATTCTGCTTGTAAGGTGCTGTAGACAGCTTTATATCAGCAACAGTTTCACTGAAATCTAAGCCTTAAAGATGTATTGAATTGCAGTTTTGTTTTAATTTCTGGGTGTTTTTTTTGTCATGGTCTGTAATTTGTTACTTAACCACACTGCTATCATCTGCTGTCCCTGTTCAGCTAAACAGGGGTAACAATTGTCTTAGTGACCTTGCTCCGTTCTTTCCAGTAAGGTGACAGCTGACAGCTACTACTGAGACTAATCAGAAGCAATATCTGAAAAATAATGCAGATGTGACTTTAATGCTTGCTCTTCGTTTTATATTTAAAACTAAAGAGGCTGTAGATGGAAAACAGTTGCTAGTGGCATATAACCCACTTGTGCTGTTCATAAGTTACATAGTAGATGGAAAAGTAATAAAAATGTCTTAGATAAGTAAGCGTGAGACAGCGATACTGTAGGTATGATCTGCGTTTTATTTCCTGTAACTGCTTAGAATTTGGTGGTTTTGATTTCACACTGTTAGCAAAATGGATGCTGACTTGTTGAGAATGCCTTATAGAATTTTTCTTACTCAATGTTAAGTGGAAATACATCATGTGAAATTTCTACCTAATCGGTTTTTCTTCTAACTTGCAGACAGATGCCAGCAGTAAAGCAATATTCTCAAAAGTAATGGTTATAACACGTAAGTCAGTTCAAGTATTTACTCTGTCTAAAAATTGCTTACAGATCAGCTTATACGTAGTAGTTTTGGAACAGATAAGATTTATAACAAATCATGATAAATATGATATGTTTGGTGAGGAATTAAGACTACTGTAAGCAGAATTAATTCCTTTTTGTAAAAAAGTCTCCAGTCATGAAACTCGTCCTGACATATATGACATTTTGGCTGCATTGGTTGTGTACAAATTAAAAAATCTACATCATCTAGAGTGTTAGTATCCACTTCAGCATTTAATATAGTATATATATTGTAAGATGTTACCTGACCTACTAAACTATCTACTAATCTACCTGTCTTTGAGGTGTTGGTATTGTAAGTGCTGTTGGGAGAATGCAACACTTAGGGTTTCAGTAGCAGTGAAAGCACTTTGGAAATGGAGGAACTTCTAGGTAGCCTGAACTCTGGACAAAGTAAAACTCACCAACCTCAGAGCGATGCTTCCTATTTCTTCCTAGCTCGCAATGCCAATAGCACTAAGACCAGTGAGAAAGAAAAAAAACAAAACCCTTGCTTTATGATTCTGAAATCTTGTTTTTAAATCAAGATTGTTTTTTTTTCCAAGAAAAACATCAGATGTTCTGGCAAATACATGGCACTCAAGGCTATGTACATTTTTAAAAAACTGAATCTTGATGCTTGGTTGGCCATGTTACAGATCTTTCTTTTTTTTTGCTTTTGCTTGTCATATAAAAAATACATCAGCTTGTAATTCTTCTGATTCTTTCAGAGTTGCCTTTTTTTAAAAAGCAGTACAGCAAAAAAAATACTTAATAGAACTTCTTTTGAACTAACTGCCCTCTAGTTCTGTACTGTTTTCTGTGCCAGATTTGCTTAACACCTACTGTACCAAAAGAAAAGGAAATACCTTAAACAATATACTAACATTTTGCCAGTAATTTTTTTTTTGCTGTTATATAAAATGTAAATGTGAAATTAATATGTAGTTTAACAAAAGCATTTAAAAAGCTTTCTTAAAAGTGTTGCAAGGTATTGTAAAGCTTATGTTTAGTGAAGCAAAACTCTCCTTTTGATGTTTTTCACGCTTGTCATATCAGGTGATCTATAATACAGAATGTATTTTTCTGTGGAGTATAGATTTTGCATTCTGAGGTCAAGTTCAACTGTTGATATTATTAACAAGAACAACAAGTCTTGCTGACAAATGAGTGAAGCACAAGAGAAGCAAATAGTTACAGGAGTTCTGTGGGTACACAAACTTCAAGAAATCGATGTCCTCATAGATATATGTTAAGGTGTTTCATGGTCTGTTTCTCCCCCCACCCCTTCTTGGTTAACTTAAACATATGTAGAAACATTCTTGGTGTGACATTTTAAACTTATGTAATCTACAAATGTACAAATCTGATAGATATAAATAGTGAATTCTTTTGCTTATTTAAAGGAAACCTTCCTGATCCAGGAAAAGCTCAAGATTTCATGAAAAAGTTCACACAAGTTCTAGAAGATGATGAAAAAATAAGAAGTCAGTTAGAAACGCTTGTTAGCCCAACGTGTTCTTGCAAACAAGCTGAAGGATGTGTGGTAAGAATTGCTCTTAAAATATGTGAATGTTTTCAGAAATGAATTTATTATAATTTTAATTAAAACTTCTGTTGCAGAGGGAAATAACAAAGAAGTTGGGCAATCCAAAGCAACCCACAAATCCTTTTCTGGAAATGATAAAATTTCTTCTTGAGAGAATTGCTCCTGTGCACATCGATACTGAATCCATCAGGTATCTTTGTATGTGTGTATTGTTGGCTATAGGTCGCAGGGTTTGAAACTGATGTTTCTTTTTTCACCTTTAAGTACAAGCAGTAATGGAATAGGTGGGTGCAGTTTAAGGCCTTGTGACTTGCAGTGCTTTCTTCTGCTTTCCCTTGCTTAGGGGTTTTTGTATCCTTCTTCAGAATGTAGCCACAGAAACTATTGAGTTGTCATTCAGCACAGTCAAGACAACTGTCAGTAAAAATAGATAAGTTGCTGATGGGCAAAGTTTGGTTTGTCAGTGACTGACTGACTTTAAAAGAAATTGTCTTTCTATGGCTATTTGCCGAAACTTTCCATCTAGAATATTACTCATAGTGACGTAAACAGTAATTTAGCTGAGAAAGTAAAGATTATGGTCATGAAGCATCAAGAATTTAAGGAAGAATAATTTCCTTTCACTTAAATGAGTTATGGAAGGGGGGAAAAAAGTAATTGAGGTTTTTTTGACAGCTGTATTTATCTTTTTAGAGATAGATAGTTCTAAATACCTGTACATTCCTATTTATTAATTACAATTGTAGAAAATGACTTTTAAGTACTTCAGCTTTTCAGTTTGACTGTCACATATGCAATGTAATGAAGACACTGAGCTTTCACTTAAATATTTCAAATCTTGAAACAAGTACATAGGTATTTCAAGTAATATTCACATGTGACTGTAGTTTGTAATATTTATTTCACAGTTAAGCAAAAAAACAAAAAAAAAACCCTAACAACCCCCCCCACCACCATAGTAAAAGGGACACCTGATTGCTTTTGCCACAGATTTTGTGGCATCTTTGTTTAAATCTTCCATCTTTGTTAAATTTCACTAAACGTTTTCAAGTTTGAGACTCTCAACTGTTTGGTTTATTTTTAATAGATGATCATTTTCATTCAGGTAGGGGCAGGGAAAAAAACCCTTGAAGTCTGACTAGGAGATTTCTCTGAGTTTACTAACTGTTGCTTCTTTAAAGTTTATTTTTGGTGGTGTGGGGCATTTTTATTATGGTGGTGGTGTTTTTTTCCTTCTGTTTTCATTTAGAGTTTTTTGGTGTTTTTTTGGGTTTGTTTTTTTTTTTTTTTGTCTGGTTTGGCAGGATTTAATGTTTGGTTTTTTGTTCGTTTGTTTTTGCGGGTGGTAGGTTTTTTTTCCTAATACTGTTTAATTCTTGATAGGGAAGCTGCCTACATCACTCACTAATAGGATTGTTTGGGTAATCACCATTTTCTGTCCTAGTGTAAGAAAAACACAAGCATTACTGTCAAGGTGAAATGTACAGGAGATAGATCTTTACATTTTTCATCAACTCTTAGCACAGCATTTTTTCTTCTTGGTTATAGGCTAAGCACTGTAAACAGGTATTTTCCATCAATTATTAAGAATCTATAGCAGCTAGTAACCTCTGCATAATTCTTGAATTCATTACCTGCAGTGCTCAGATTTTCTTGGTTTGGACGTCCTTCCAGAGTAGTTTGTATACAGGTCTTACTCCATTATATATAAACATTTTTTAACTTAATGACTCTGGTTTAGATAGGACATGAGAGCAACCAGTTTACAAATATAGTTGTCATACTGGTTTTATAACAAGTTTGGTTATTGTTTTAAATGAGTTCTTTAAATATGACTATGTTGATAAGTTTAGTATAATCTTACATGGTGGAATTACAGTAAATATAATGCCGTGTTTTATTTTCCTTTTCAGTGCCCTTATCAAGCAAGTAAACAAGTCTATAGATGGAACAGCTGATGATGAAGATGAGGGTGTACCTACTGACCAAGCAATCAGAGCAGGTCTTGAATTGCTTAAGGCAAGTATATTCCTGGTGGTCAGTGAACATGTGAAACTTTCTGAAGGAACTTTATTTAAGTTTTTAATCCACACTCAGTATCTTTAGTCATAAGCACAGGGTGGCTATCTGGAAGAATATTGGTTTGATTTTAATTCTCTCTGCTCATCTTCTGTGTCGCTCCCATGCTGAAGTTTTCAGAATATCTTAACTAAGGGCCTGGTAGGCTCTTCTGAGAGCATGGTACCCTCTAGCCAGATGTAGATGTTTAGATAAAACCACAAAAAGCCAGTGGCACAAAAATGAAATGGAGCAAGAATGAATCATGGCATGAAGGACTATATATTTGAAAGAAGTCTTCCAGGTCAGTACTTGCATATTCATATGAGCTGGCAATACACATTTAAGGAAGAGGAGTAAGACTGCTCTGAAGAAAGTGGTCTGTACATAATGAGAAGAATCCAGAAATGACAAGTGTCAAGAATCCAGAAAAGGGAATGCCATATAATGTAGTGGGGAGGAAGATAATTGTGGAAACGTGAAACTGTGTATGGATTTTGAGGATTGTTTCTTTGCCGTGGGTCAGAATATGAGATAAGAGGCTAATAATCAACAGCCATTTAAAAATGGAGAGAAGACAAATCTATCTTCAAGGAGGATTAAATGAGGATTTTTTGAACTTAGTTTTTAACGTGGAGTGACTGTCATGCTTGAAAGCAGAGTACAAAATCTAAAGGATAAATACAGTATCTAGTCAGCTGCTTTGTAAAGCTTGAGAAACTAGAGACCATATTGTGTATGTCTGTACTTCTATTTTATATGGAAGAATTTTAGAGCAGGCTGGATGAGGTCTTGAGTGACCTGTGCTAGTGGGAGGTGTCCCTGCCTGTGGCAGGGAGTTGGAACTAGATGATCTTTGAGGTCCCTTCCAACCTTACCTTTCTATGATTCTATAATCAGTTGTTCCACTTGGAAAACAAATGTTAAGTTGGGGAACGCATGAACTGGATTCCTCTTAGAGAAACAATGTTTTGAGAGTGGCTTCAGAAGCCCATGTTATGTTGCAATGGTTAAAGTTGGTTCAGTTGGTCTAGAAATAACGCTGAAGTAAAACCCCTGAAATAAGAGTGTTGCTTCTTCAGCATAAATTGTGTTTCTCTGAAGAACTGTTTCTTCTGTAACCCAGTACTTGTTTGTCTAGATGTAGCCACCGAGAGGTATGTAGTCATGCTAACAGGAGAAGAAATTTGGACTGCAGAAATAAGTTAAAGCTAATGAGATCACATATAGACAGTGAAGTTTAGGCGATTTAAACAAAAAATAGCCATGAAAAGAGAAACATGGATCATGTAACAAAACCAGGCAGAGTATTATATATATCCCAGTATGGCAGTGGAAAATTCTATATAAGTGGACATTTAAAAAATACTAATTTGGCTTTCATCTTATTTTGGCAGGTACTTTCATTTACACACCCTATCTCATTTCATTCAGCTGAAACTTTTGAATCTCTCCTGGCTTGCTTGAAAATGGATGATGAAAAAGTGGCAGAAGCTGCATTACAAATTTTCAAAAATACAGGAAGCAAAATTGAAGAAGACTTTCCTCATATAAGATCGTAAGTACTTTGAGTAGTGCTCTTTACATTATGGGATTTTGGAAGTTCTTGTTCTTTTTGCATGCTATAGCATTATTTTACATTCAGGTAAAATAAGAGAGATTTTTGAATGACTTCAAAATGCAGTGCTTTTTTGAAAAATGGAAGTGAAATGAATATATTCAAAGTAATGACAGCTGATATATCACTGATACTATTACATTTTTTTATCTTTGCCCTTCAGAATGGCTTGCATTTTTTCATAATTTAAATATATAGAAATGTAAAAACATTATTTGGAATTTAATGGGGAAGTGTAGACAAGGATATTTCCAAAAGAGCGTTTAGTAAGCTACACAGATAAAATGTTTGTTTTACTAAATGAAAGTTTATCAACAGAAATCTGGGGCATTTTAATTGCACGCCATGTAAATAACCCTTTTTCAGTTTCTTTGAAAGAAATTGCTAAAACCAGGACAATTGACACTTCTGCAGACCTGCTGTGTTCTATGTATATCTGTACTTCTTTGCTAGTTTGATATTCTGAAACATTTTCAATGTTGTGAAAAATTACATAGCCCTTTTTTGTTTTGTTCCACTTTCTTGTAGTGCTTTGCTTCCAGTGTTGCATCATAAAGCTAAAAAGGGACCGCCTCGCCAAGCCAAGTATGCTATTCACTGCATCCATGCGATATTTTCCAGCAAAGAAACTCAGTTTGCACAGATATTTGAGGTAAAATATTTAAGATATTTTTATTAATCTTTTATATTGCATGTCACAGTATCACAGTATAAGCAAGGTTGGAAGAGACCTCAAAGATCATCGAGTCCAACCCATCACCACAGACCTCAAGACTAGACCATGGCACCAAGTGCCACGTCCAAACGTGCCTTGAACACCTCCAGGGACGGTGACTGTCAACTAAGGGATGTGGTGACAGTTTATATGGCAAATTATATCACATGCAGAAAAGGGTTATTTTGTTTGTTTGTTTCTTTCTTTTTTTATTACTTGTTTCTCCCTGCTTCCTTTTCCCTTTCTTAGACAGCTGGGCATAAAAAAAATTATACCGGGGGTGATTTTATATCCCATGACCTGCAATGTTTAGGGTTGTGTATTTTAACAAATAATAGATTAAAACAAAGCATTGAACTGTCTGCTAGAACCATGAACTACTTAGGGAAAGAAGAGTCGTACGGAACTCACCTCTTTTGGGACTGACAAAGTTTTTACATGCTTACAGCAATCATGGAAAACTGAATTATAAAAATACTTCTAAATAGTATTTACCATAGTTACAGCTGCAAATATGCCTTTTAATTCGTGCTTATCAACCTTTTATCTTGAAGGCTGAATCATGGTCAGTTACTGAAATTGCCATCTTGGGATATAGTATGCCCACTTCTTCAACAAGAAAATTTTTATTTGTAGTCTGTTTTTCCTATATGATCCTGCTTCAGCTGCCACTTTTTGAACTGCCTAGATGTGATAAACATTTTGTCTGTCATCTCCATTTCTCATTTGATTTGTAGGAGACTTGTAGGGTTGGTGAACGTCTCTTTAAAATGAAGCATTTAATAGTTGTTTTAAAATTGTATTTCTGAAATGGAAATAGACTTGTATGACTTAGCACAAAACTCTCATGACCTTGCATTCAATAAGACAGATTAGATCAGTAATATGTGAATTTATTGCCTTTATTCTAGCCACTGCATAAAAGTCTGGATCCAAGCAATTTTGAGCATCTTATTACGCCGTTGGTTACTATTGGCCATATAGCCATGCTAGCACCTGATCAGTTTGCTGCCCCTTTGAAATCTTTGGTTGCCACTTTTATTGTTAAAGATCTGCTAATGAATGATAGGGTAAGTGTTTTTAAAACTTTATTTTAAAAGTTCTGGTTTTCCTGTAATACGATGCTCAGCAAGTACTTGTGAAAACTTTTGGCTTCTTGGTTCTACTTTTTGTATATGGCTGTCCTTCCATTTCCACATGTACTGTTTAATGCTGATGGAAACCCACCGGACAGGAAGGGAAGCAGTACTAATTTGGTATCCTTTACAAAAGTGACAGACTGTATAACACAGCATTTGATCATTCTTGGCTTTCCTTCTGTTAAAAATGGGAAAGTTGCTATTAACTTAAGCTAGTCTCTTTTATTGAGTAAGCAAGTTACTTTTTTTCAGGAAGCATTCAAAACTACACTGTTTAAATGAAGACTGGTTTAATTAAAAATTAAACAGTACTTCTGTGTTAATGATAATCAATTGAAAAAGGAAAACAAAACAAAAACAACCTTTGACATTGTCAGCCAGTGTTTAGGGAAAGATTTACTGTCTAAAACTGTGCATTTGATGTTCCAATCTACTGAATATAGAAACTGGAAATTATGTCAAAATCAGCATCTGCTACACTCTGAAGCAATAGTTCTTAGGTGACAACAACAAAAGACCCTTTAACTACTGTTAAATTTGCTGATACTTGAGTAGTGAGGTAAGAATAGTATCTTGCTTCTGTAATGGTTATTGCTATGGAATACTTAAGGGTACAGTGAGTGCTGCTGTGTTATTTTCAGAAACAAACAAGTAAGAGATTACAGCAGATTTCACTCCAAGAGTAACAGTATTGTAACAATGTAACATTTGATTTAGCTTCCAGGAAAGAAGACAACAAAACTTTGGGTCCCAGATGAAGAAGTATCTCCTGAAACTCTTGTTAAAGTAAGTAGCACTTGTATATACAATCATACAAAAATGTAGTATAATACATAAGAATCCAGATACTTAATTAACTTGAATAAAATTGTCAGCACCTTTCACTGCTTCCTTGACACTTTTCTAAAAGTGAAAGAGAAGTAACAAGTTTTAAATTGAGGATCCTGTCAGTGTACTTTTTTTTTTTTTTTTTTTTTCCTCTTGTTTTTTTGATTGCTAGAAGAGAAGAATTTGCTCTTGGGAACTTCTTTTTACTTTTGTAAATATACTTACATATACGCTTTAAAATTTTTACTACAGCTTTCGAGGGCTTAGGTTTGGTGTGCAACACCTAATTAACTGTGACGGTATATGAAATATTTATTTTTTTTCCCTTCTGTTTAACATAGAAGTTAGATACCATAAAGACTTCAAAGTTTTCCTTTTGAACTTTTAGGATATTCCAGAAACTTCCTATGCTTTAGAATAAAGAAAAAATTTGGTTTGTATTTGACAGTTTCCTTAAATGATTTTTCTTTTCTCTGCTTATGATACATGTTAGAGAAAAATGAGACGTTCAGGTGGCATTATGAGGAAAATGCTGAGAATAGTCAGGCAGTGGAGCAGGTTTCAAGAGGCTGCAGGCTGCCAAGACATCCTGTGCAGTCCCCATTCTTGGAGGGTTTCAATACCACATTGGATAAAACTGAGACCAGTATGCTCTAAATTCATAGCTGAGCCGGAGATTGGACAGGAGATTTGACTGGAGCCCTCCTGACACTCCTCCTGACTAGAATTATCCTTTGATATCCTATTTAGCTATGAAGGAAAAATTTAAGGGCTGTGAAAACTCCTGTAATATTTGTTTAAGTCTTCAGGTAACCAGAAGCAGTGACCAGGGGAATCTTCCATGTCCTTTACTAATTTCATGGCAATGCTTAATTATGAAGGATTGATAGAATGTCATCACAACATCAATTTTACCACCAAGGAAACTAAGAATGTGATGGGATCAGGAAAATTTTGAGCGAGTTGGGATTACGACTTGCTACATAAAAGGAAGTCTAGAGTAGATTCAGACAGTAAAATTGGGAGAAAGGAAATGTGGAGGGGAAGGAGAGAAGCAAGAGTTAGAATTTGAAGTTGACCAGAGGTGACCAGAGACGTTAGGGCATAAAGTAGCATTTGGTCCTTCTGTGGCCAAATACATCAGATGCTCGAAGACCAAGTAGAGCTAGCATGTTTCTGTCATGCCAGCACATGGAAGGCACAGGTACGGCGTATGGCATGAAAAAAACAAAATTGATAAACTCGTCAGAAGATCACATGCTGTTGCTATTACTGTTATTATTGTGGTTTTGTTATATTTTTATTTCTGTTAAAAGCTTTTGGTGGATGATTCCATCTGTTTGAGTGGAAGACCCTTTGAAAGCTAGGGCAAGAATTTAATTTTTGTTCCACAGACTCTATTTGCATTTCGAGTTCTTGAGTAACAGACATCTTACATCTTGCTGCTGTACCAAATAGAATTAGAATTCTGTAAGTGGAGCAAATGGGCTGCAATGCTAAAGTGTCAAGTCATGTATAGATGAGAGTCCCAGAACTTATATCTGAAGGGACCCTTATGATCAGTTTATTGTGTGGAATAGATTGACTGTACAATGAATTTAATTTGGTGATAGCGTGAATGCTTATATAAACATTATTAGAACTGCTTACAAAAAATTACTGTCTACAAAAAGTATTTCTGTTCTTCTGCTGTCTTTGAGTTTTGTGGTTTGAACGTCGCAGTTTGGTGTCTTGATTTTTTTTGTTTTGGTGGTTTTTTCCCAAGGATGTCTGTGTGACTCAGATGAGCATTTTCAATTTGCAATAAGAGGATACTTCTCTTCAATTTTCTTTATTGTCTGTGCTCTTACATATATGGAAAATGAAAGGACAAAGGGATTCAAATACTAAAATTATCTCCAAATTAATTCTTTATTTTCACTAAATTAATGTGAAATTATTCAGCATTTCATGATAGGTACTGGATTCTGCATATTTTCAGAAGCTTGCCATAAAAGGCTTTACTTCCAGTAGCAAAAACCAAATTATCCTAAGTAACAGGCTTTGGGGGTTTTCTTTAAACAGTCATGAAGAAATATTCTATTCTAGGACAAGTTAATACTCTGAAGAATCAAAATGTCCATAACGTGTTTTTTTTAAATTTATACATCTTAAATGGAACTCAAATATTTCATATATAAATAAGGAATATACAGAGATTGTTTAAGCACAGAAATTGTAGTAATACAGGAAGATGAAAATGTGTTCTGCTTGTCGATCTAGTAACATTTTCTTAAGTATAAATTCCTTTGCCTATTATGCAGTGTTTAATGGATATAAGCCCAGTTAAGGTAATGTTTTCTCAGGATAAAATATGTGATTGCTTTGTAGAAGAAACAGTTCACACTGTAACTAAGCATTATATGTTTTTTATTTGCTGTAATAAATACTTCAGATTTTCAGTGAAAAGTTGTTGCCTGGTGAGAATGAGTCTAGTTTCAGTATTGAAATGATGTTTTGGAGCTTTGACAGGCTGCTGTTCATAGGAGCAAAGCACGCTAGGCAGGATACTGTGTAATGAAGATAAGAATTATTTAAAAAATGAGACACAAGGTGTGACTCAATACTTTTTTTTTTTTGTCAGATTCAGGCCATCAAGATGATGGTTCGATGGTTGCTGGGAATGAAGAACAACCACAGCAAGTCAGGAACTTCCACTCTGAGGTTGCTGACAACAATATTACACAGTGATGGAGATTTAACAGAACAGGGAAAAATTAGGTATGTAACAGATGGTAATGTTTTCATGTCTGTGATACTGCAGTGGGGAGAGTTTTAGACAAAGTAGTACTTAAACTATTCTGTTAGACTGCTTAACAAATTATACATCTTATTTTATAATAATGGTATGTAACTATTGGTAAACTTGGTTTGATCCCTTTGTAAGCTTGCCGAGTCTCAGATTTCTTAACACTGTAGACACAGCTGTATTTCAATGGCTTTATAATCTTTGTTTTATCTCTTTCTTCAAAGAGCCATTACTCATAAGAAAAAACTGTAATTTCCTATTCCTCATTGAAAATTGGTTTTACTTTCTTTATGCAACTTGTTCTTCCTGTACCAATTGTTGTGTATGCCAAAGGCCAGTAGGCAGACTTTCTAACAAAAAATAACACCATGTTGCAGTAAACCGGGTGGGAATAGGTAGTACGTAAGGCACTCCTGCTTGAAGGCAGACTTCAATCCCTTGAGACCTCTGAAAGGAAAAGGGAAATGTGTAGAGAGGATTAAGTCTCAGTAAATAATTTACCTTTCGTGTGATTGTTGGACACCTTATTTGTTTTTCTGGATATCTTCTTAATCCTCTGCAATAGAAGTAAGAAGTTGTCAGCTGCTGCTGCTTGTCAAACACTGAAAATTTGTGTCTACAAAACCTATTAAGGACATTACTTATACTGACACAATCCACTCAGTCAAAAGATCTGAACTTTAGGGATTAATTTAATATTATACAGTGATTACGTGGATAGGACCTATTTTGTGTGTGCAAAATTGCAAGCCGAGTATGGTCTAGTATGTTATTTTTGTAGCTACCATGTAGTCTTTATTCATTTTCCTTGTAAATAATTGTTTGCTATTTGTAAATTTCTCTAATATGACCATTCATGGCAGTTACTAGGGAGTTAAGTGGCAGTAGTTTAGCTTTTCAGTGTAACTGCTCAGCATACTGTTGTCTTATCCAGCAGTTAGAACAGATTAGTTCTGTAAGTCCTGTGTGTTTTCATGCTTGGGGTGATGATTCCTTACTGCTCATGTTTTAGAAATTCAATTTTTCCACTATCCATACTCAAAACTATAAATTATAAAAGAAACTGCACGTAATGATGTGGTTGGTTTCCGTTAATAAAGTTAATGGAGGGATGGAAGAACTTTCAGGTGAGTAAGAAAGCTGCAGTGACAGGTTGCTCTGTGTTAAATGCAACCCTTCAACACCAGAGCCTGGAGCTCAGCCTAGGGATGAATGATGAGCCAACTGAGAGTTAATGAAAAAGCAGACTGGTATGGGTGACATTTGTAGTGCATGCCCGATGCAGGCTGCCTGACCAGGAAGAGGAAATGGACGAGGCCTCCTATAAACAACTAGCAACAATTTGTTTGCAGGACTTGGCCCTCATGGGAGACTTCAGCTGCTCTTCTGCTTGAACAACAACACAGCAGTGCCTAAACAGCTGCTGACTAGGTTA
The DNA here is from genome assembly GCA_013399055.1 of Ramphastos sulfuratus. Classification (NCBI taxonomy): domain Eukaryota; kingdom Metazoa; phylum Chordata; class Aves; order Piciformes; family Ramphastidae; genus Ramphastos; species Ramphastos sulfuratus. Next base: position 38,505 of record WBNM01002446.1, on the reverse strand, counting down.
AACAGCAAAGTTAACCTTTGCATGCTTTCATAGCAGAACTTGAATTTTAATCTATACTAAGCATAAAATGAGTATTTCAGTATCAGAGAGCACTAGATATTGCTAGAAGTATTGATATTGGATATGAACCTGAACTGAGACTTTTCTGAAATACTGTCTGTATTTCCCTTAAACTGTAAGTTACCAAGCGAAAATTTACCTTAAAACTTTGAAGTGTGGAACTTCATAGCTTGTGCAATAGGTGATCTGGTGCACCAGCCAATATGCAACATTTTCAGAGGCTGTATTCAAAAGACACTTTTTATTCCATGAAACGTGGCAAATGCTTAGAAAATTGGACAGTGGTATTTACCCTCTGGAGTAAAACTAAAAATGTTAATTGCTGGTTTGTAAGGTGAGAGGAAATGATTATGCACCATGTAGGTTTCCAAGATGTGTGCGTTTGGGTTATCTTTTGTAGCCTATCACCATAATTAAGCTTGTGTTTTGCATGTGACATCTTTCCATGTGGTTGCACTTTTGTTCTAATTTCAAACATCTGATTTTCGTCACTAGTAACAGCACTCTAGAAAACGAATGTTCAGGTTGTTCTTGTATCTTTCACAGAGCTTCTAATATTACCAAGGATGTCCTTGTCCTAATTACTTCTAATAGTTTTGAAAATCAAAAATTGCAATTATATCATACAGAAGCTATTATTTCAACCCTAATAAATTTATGTTTTGGGATAATGCAGGATAGAAAGCCTTTGACTATAGTAATTTCATAAAAAATAAATCCTCAGGAGTTTTTTTTCAAAGATAAGCTTAATGGGGAGTAAGAGAGATCTGATTTTCATCTTAATCTGTAAGAAGTAATATTCACTGCCCTTCTCTTCCTTTCCACAGCATGCACACATGCTTCTGGGTGTTTCAGTGATACATACACTCTGTAAAGATTTGGCCAACTTATATGTGAAGTATCTTTGATTCAGTTTTCAGAATTAAACATTTTAACTACCAAATCTAAGGAAGACTGAAAGTTCTTAGTTTTATCCATTCCTTTGGCTCAATTGCTCTATACTTGCATGTCATTATTACTGCTCAATTGTCAATGAAATACAAAAACTGAATTTTTATTGGGTTCACTTATTACAGTAGATGCAATTTCAAGTGAAATTTAGCATTTAAGAGGTAGCCATTACCATGTTAATCTTGCTTTGTTTTAAAGTTAGTGCAGCTTTTGCCCTGTCACTTGGTTGCTTGTGATCTATTGATGGGTTTGTCTGGTTGTTTTTTTTCAATACCATGGTTACCATAAAATAATGATATGTGTATGAAGCCTGATTAGGTGAATCTTAAAGTTTAAGCTCTTCAGGTATTTTTATCATTCATTCTCTATTTAACAATCGCTTTTTATTTCATTCATTAAATGCTTTATGCAATTTTCATTATGATGGATTTAAGACTATGGTTTTTGCCCTTCTCAAGGGTAAAGGGCAGATGATTAAGAAGTTAATATTTGTCATGCATAAATTAATAATTGCTTTAAATAAGAATATGACTTGATTCCATCTCGGAGTTATGAACGAAAAAGCCTGACTTACTACTTGTGAATAGAATTGATTGGTGTTTTGTGTGAGAGATGCATAAAATTTCTTAATTCTTTTGTGTTTGATTATAAAGGCAGAAATCATACTCTACACTGAGATTTTCTAAGTAGAACAGTGAAAGCTCAACTAAGTTTGTTAATGCACACGTTAGGTGAATATCAGTTTGCAAAGCTTATGTAAAGGTTCATATTTAGTATTGTTACCCTTTGTAAATACAGTTGTAGCTTAGAGAAAAACCTGTTCGTAATCTTTCGGTATGAAAATTAGCAAGTGGGTGGAGTGTTTTGATAGTTGGGAGCACAAGGTCAGTGAGTAAGTCAAGTAACAATACTTTTCAGCATGTTGAAAATTCTTTCACTTTTGAAGTTGTTCTTCCAGTTGTCTTAAAAATACGGATCACTTTGTGACCTAGCAGCATAATATCTAATTAATCTTAGTTTATGTTGACTTGCAGCATGGATTTTGAGCTGTCATTGCTAGAAAAAGGTTGGGAACTTTGAAGGCCTATAAACGGGCTGGTTTGGCAGGAGTCCTTTGCTGAAGGAAAATCAGCACGCTGAACAACAGTATCTTGCAGGTTAAATGAGGACTCTGAGGGGAAATCTGGACTGTACTAGCCCAGTGCATAGCTAAAACTCTCATACACATGTGGAACTTGGGAAGTTCCAAGAAATATTTTCATTGCTGAATTGGGGCAAGGTAATAGGTACATGGTAATAGGCTATAAAATGTGACATGGAAGCTACTGGTTTGAAATTACTTTTGCTGTGGGGGCAACAAGGTCCGTGGAAACTTTTCTTTTTTTCTTAAAGTACCTATTTTTCATCAATGGATTTAATAAAGTCAAATAAGTATGTAATTTTAAAAACTAATTAGTCTTTGTATTCCATGTGTTTGTTTTTCAGTAAACCTGATATGTCGCGGTTGAGGCTGGCTGCAGGGAATGCTATTGTGAAGTTGGCACAAGAGCCTTGTTACCATGAAATAATCACCTTAGAACAGTACCAGCTGTGTGCACTAGCCATTAATGTAAGGAAATTAGGTGGGACTGGTGGGTTATTGGCAAATATATGAGTGTATATGTTGTTTGTTTTGTATGGTGGGTATATCTCTGGTACTATTTTATGCAAAATGAGCAGCCTTGACTTGAATTTTTCCACAACATAATCCTGAAAATGGAATTCGGGTGAGAGTTAGAGCTACAGTACTGGACTGCCCAGTGGAGGAATGCTAACTTAAAATAATGATGAGTTAGAATATTGGTAAGCTAATGAATTCAGTATTGGTTTGAAGTAATATGCCAGCTGTGATACAACGTTATTAGAAGTTGAAATGAAATGATATAAAGTATGTTGGACTGTGCTGACATATTGACCTTGATTTCTTGGTACTTGGGTAGAATGTATTTGAAATGCAGAGGTCTGCAAAGATAATTGACATCCTTTTAAACATTAGAAGAGAAAGGGAGAAATTCTCAGTGTGTGTGCTGGAATTTTCATCCTTAATTTCTACCTGTGTACCCAAAGTAGCAGAAAAGAAAGAACTTTCAAACTGTAAGTAGAGATCCTTTGTGTTCTCATCTTGTAGCAAATTCTGCATAAATTGATTCATACCCCAAGAATGATCATGCTTATGTTGGTGTAGCTTGTGTAACTGCTGGTGTTCTCCCAACTTTACAAAACTCAAGAAATCCTCTGAAAGGAATCTCTTCCAGGGAATAACTTCAGTAATAACATTCCGTTCTAGGCCTTCGTTCCTGTGACAAGCTAATACTCATGTCTTTGTGCCCAAAGCAAGGACTGGTGGTAGTTTTCACTGTTCCAATTCTACCTAACAGGAATGTCAGTCTTGTACTGAACTGATGTTCCAGCAGTTTTTTTACAATTCGGAACTTCTGCAATGACAGTTAAGATTTGTTCCTGAAAGGATGCTTTAGCTGGATAATGTTATGTCAGATTAGTCTTGCCAATATAACATTTCCATGTAATGTTTTCGTCTGATCCCAGTGATAAAAATCTGTTTATTTTTTCAGTTATTTTCCTTTTGGTGAACATTTTTAATTGTAAATGTTAACACTGAAGTTCTTCTGTATCAGAATCCACCTTTATTGTTTGACTCTCTTTTCAGTATGTTAGGTGCAAGCTTCTTGCACTCCATTTCATCACTGTGTCTCACTTTTGTTTCATATTTGCTAGCTGTATTGGTCTTAACTGTTGGTGAGTATTAATAATAGATGTGTCATCACTTTTATTCCTACCTTTGGATCTAATGCTTACCTCTGCACTTTTTTGAAATGGAATTTTCAGAGATGAGATTTAAATAATGTAATGAAGTCATTACCATTTGTAAACAACTTAGGGTCATCTTACTACAGAATTGTAGAATAGTTTGGGTTGGAAGAGACTTTTAAAGATCACCTAATTCCAAACACCCTGCTATGGGCCAAGATTTCTTCCACTAGATCAGCTTGCTCAAAGTCCCATCCAACCTGACATCAAACACTTCCAACAAATTCTTTGGGCAACCCACTCCAGTATTGTACCACTCTTGCTGTAAAAAAAGTTCTTTAGATTCTGTCTAAACTTACGCTCTTTCAAAAAATTTAAAACTGGTGCCCCTTGTGCTGTTGCTGCAGGTAGGTCCTGGTAAAAAGACTTATCTTTCTTAGAAGTCCCTTTTCATATGTTGAAAGGCTGCAGTAAAGTCGCCCAGAGCTTTCTCTTTTCTAGGCTGAACAACCTCACTTCTCTCAGCCTGTCATCATAGAAAAGGTTTTGCAGTCCTCTGAGCATTTTTGTGGTGCTCCTCTGGACACACTCCAACAGGTCCATGTCTTGTGCTGAGTACTGTAGATCTGAACAAATAACTTCAGGTGTGATCTCACCAGAGCAGAGTGGCACAGAGTGGCACAGTCACCTTCCTTGACTGCTGGTCATGCTTCTTTTCATACAGCCCATGATGTGGTTGGCTTTCTGGGTTGCAAACACACATTGCTGACCTGCATCCTATTTTTCATCTACCAGTGTCCACAAATCCTTCTCTGAAGGGCTGCTCTTGATCCATTCATCCCCTAGCCTGTGTTGATACCAGGGATTGTTCTGATTGAGGTGCAGCACCTTGCACTTAGCTTTCTTGAATCTCATAAGGGTTCACATTTGCCCATTCCTCAGGCCTGCCAAGATCTCTCTGCATGGCATCATTTCCTTGTAGTGTATCAGCTGCACCTCTCTGCTTGATGTCATCCACAAACTTGCTGTAAGATGTACTTCATCCTGTTGTCAGTAATTAAGGTATTGAGTAGTATTGGTCCCATCCACCAGTTCCCTCAGTACCATGGGTGTATCTTGTCAGATCCCATGAATTTGTACACTCTCAAGTTCTTCAGATCTTCATGAACCTAATCTTCACTAAGAATAGACAGTTCCTTCTTCCAGCCCTTGCCATTATCTTCTGTGATTTGAGGGGAGTGGCTAGAGCCATTGTCAGTGAAGGCTGAGGTAAAAGGCTGAGGTCGTTGAGAACCTTATCGTCCACATCACTTGTCATCAGTTGTCCTGTTTCCTTTCAGAGGTGGCCTACACCTTCCTTAGTCTTTCTTTTGCTTTTTCTATTCCCCTTGATCTCCCTGGTTAGATTTAATTCTAACTGAGCTTTGGCTTTTCTAACCACATCTCTTGCTGTTTGGACAGCTACTTTATATGCCCCTGAATTAGTTGGGGCAATTAATGAGGCAGGAATTAAAAATGCATAGTTAAAAAGCCCACCCACAAACTGTATACAAACTAGTTAAATTTGGGTTCTAATTCAGTTGGGAGAATCTTCACAAGGATGCTTACAGGCAATTTAGTAATTTGGGAGAATCAGAAAATTGGAAAAGGTTTAGCCACAAAATGGCTCTGCCCCACTTATAAATAGGCAGCCTGGAGCCCTAGGGAAAGTCTGCTCTACTCATGGCAGTGGAGTACAATTTAGTGAGAGTCCCGTCGTGGCAGTATTGGAACTGCTTGGCATGTTCCCACGAGCAGTGGCAGTTTGTGGCAGAGGCAGGTCCTTCCAGCAGGAAGTCAAGGTGCGGTGGTCCAAAAGCAGGAACTGCGTGCTTTCTCTTCACCCTTCTCCAAGATGCTCCTCAAGGTCTGCCTCAGGGTCCCATTAGGCAATGTCCCTTCTGAAAAACACAAAGCACTTAAGTTTCCAGGTAGTTCAAGCCCAAAACATCAGGGCCAAGCTGGTCTGAAGCATGAGGCAGAGCAGAACACATTATCCAAGCTGAGAGCAGTGAGGCAGAGCAAGTTGTCTGAGTAGAGCACCGAACTGCTTCCAACTTAGCTCCATTTTTATTTTTTGTCTGAATGTAATGGCTCCTTTGACCACAGAGATTCACCAATCACAATGGCACTTTGCCAAACTGACCATATCAGGTGAAACCAGGGCTTGCTGACCCTTATTTGGGCAAGACACTAACAAGTGCATAAACACCTATTTATCACTTTGGAAGGGGACATAATGGCCCAAGCCTTTGTTTTCCTCCTGCCCTTGCTTCCCCCATCAGCAGAAGGGTGGGGCAAGCCAAGACATGTTTTAGGCCTATTAGCCAGCCCCCCCATTCTAGCTGTCCTTTCTTTCACTCCTTGTATGGTTTCTTTTTGTGTGACAGTCTAGGAGTTTCTTGCTCATCCAGACAAGTCGTCTGATATTCTTTCCTGCTGCCTTCTATGTCAGTATACTTTGCTCCTGGGCACAGAAAAGGTGATCCTTGAACACTGACCAGCTGTCCTGGGCCCCTCTTCCCTCAAGGGCTTTGTCCCACAGTACTTTGGCCAGCAGATCCCTGAAGTGATCAAAGTCTGCATGCCTAAAGTCCAGGGTCACAAGTTTGGAATACATCCTCCTAGATGTCCTGAGTATTTTAAATTGTAGCACATCATGGTCACTGTTGCCAAGGCACTGGTGCCTGAGCCTCATATTGGTCACCAGCCCTTCCCTGTTAGTGAGAACAAGGTCCAGCATAGCACCTTTTCTTGGTTCCTCCATCACTTGGAAGAGAAAGTTGTCATCTCTGCATTCCAGGAACATCCTGGATAGCTGGTGCCTTGCTGTCTTGTCCTTCCAGCAGATGTCAGTGTGATTGAAATCCCCCACAACGACCAGGGCCTGTTATCCATAAGCCTTGTACAGAATCTGCTCCACTATATCACCTTTTCTCATTTTTTGCTATTTTTTTTTTTTTTGCCTTTTGTGACTGTCTTGTTTACTATAATTTAGATTGTAAGCTCAGCAGCTCCTAATGGGTTTCTGAATACTTATGATTAACTTTTCTAGATCTTCTTTGAAGTCTTCTGCAGTTTCCTTTCTTTGCCAGGCTATTGAGTTCAGATCCTCAGATGCAGATTAGCACTAATGGTTTCGGTGACTTTTGCACTTCTAAGTAGTACTGTATTAATCTCCTATGGAAACCATCTGTTTATTTGATTTTGAGATACATACGCATGTGTACACATGCAAATGTGTTTATGCTTAGAATATTCATTATTGGAATCTATTCGTTGATGGTAGACACTGATTATTCTAAAAGTTTGATTATTTTTAATACTGCCAAATCTAGTAACAAATTAAGACAATCAAGTCAAGACCAACTATAGTATTATGTAATTTCATTTATAGAAAAATTTTTTGAAGCGGACAGATCAGGAACAAGATTAAACAAAAGGAAAAGCTTAATTTTTAGGGTCTGTAATGATTGCGTAGATTCTGTGCTGGCTTACACATTATTTTTTTTCCTCCAAGACTCTCATTTTTTGTAATGTGAAATGATTAAAGCAAAGAATGATTACATTAAGGTTGCACTAGTTGAACAGACACTTTGTGATGATTAATTAGATATAGTTTTAGTCATTTTAAAGTAAGTTATACATGTGTTTGGCCAAAACTGTACACTCACTATCGTTTAAGTTTTTTGATCTGCAGAACAAGTTTTTGTCAGCAGACCTTCATGTTGAACCTAGAGTAGAAAATAATTGATCATAGTGTTAAGTAGTTCAGTATTTTAACAGACTTTAAAGCAAGATTTAAGATTGCTATTGAGAATGTGGTTTTAATTGTTTAGAATAAATCTTTTAGATTGCATTAGTTTCATTTTTTTTTAAATAAAATTTGCAAAGCTTTTTCAGTGTCCTTTTATCAACTGAGAGTGTTTTAATTATTTAATCAAGTCTTTGTCCATTTTCAAGAATCACAGCTGTGTCATAGGGGTACATGCTGCTTTGCAAATACTGTTTATTTTAATAATTCTGAATGTTGATCTTCTGTTGAATTGGCATTAAATTTAATGCATGCATAGAATTTGGGCTTTATGCTATTAAAAATGTCGAGCTTGGTTGACTTTGGTTCCCCTTCTCAGTGAACTAGTGTAACTGAGCTGAATTTAAGTTTATTCTCGACATTAAAAAGAAAATCATTAGAGTTTGTTCCACACAACACCATCAATAAACCCTCCTTTGTCCTTTGAGTCAGGGTGGACATGTTTCCTTGTCAGTGTAACAGCTACACACAGACACATAATAAGCTTTCCAAAGGCTGTAGGCTTTGATGTTACTGTGCTGGAAAACAGGTCTGTATCTTCACTAGGTCCCACAGTTTGGGTTTGTGCTCTTAGTTTGCTTCAACTCTGGCTACAGCAGACATTTCAGGGTTTCAGTTCACAGAGGAAGACTATGGCTCGAAGCAGAAAAGGGAAGATGGGCCTTGATAAATTTCTTTTGAATTTAACTTTTGGGCAGAGGAAGGAGAAGGCTTCTTTTATCTAATAACATCTCTCTTGGTGCCATTTGCGAAGTTAGAGTGAATATTATTACTAGTGGCTGGGTTTTGTCTGTGCGTTTCAGGTTGGGTGGTAGGTGAAAATGCTCTTCAAATTTTTTTTTTTTGTCATTTGACTAAAAGAGCTGTTTATTCTTTCTAATGTTTTGTTTTATATGTAGAGAGAAATGTTTCCTCTTGGTTGTTTGTTTTGGTTTTTTTTTTTTTCTTTTTTTTCTTTTTTTTGGTTGGTTGATTTTGTGAGGTTAAATATGCCAAAATGTTTTGGTGTCTATGGTTTACCTTATGCTTTTCTGTATGTTTTCTTTTAGCTATTTTCTGCGCCTGCTTCTGTTAACCTTCCCCAGTCTGTGTTACTAAATGGTTTGCAGTTTAGTGAATGGTGACTGTAGGCTATTTTCATACAAAATTCCAAAGTTCATTACTTTTCTTAAAAAAAAAAAAAAAAAAAAAAGTGACTTTCTAGAACTTTTCTAGAAGATTTTTAACAAACTGTAGAAGTACATTTGCCACCTTTTGTATTACTTTATTTCGTGTTAGTTGTCAGCTATTAGAGATGAGTTATTCCTTCCGTGGTCAGTCTTAGTTCACAGGTCTCCACATTATAATGGGAATGCTTGGTATTTCACTCTCCAGTGTTTGAATTCATCTGGTAATTCCCTTAAATTTTATTCAGTTCCTAATATTAATGGCTTGATGAAAGCTGGTGAAATTGCAGTAGTAAAATCAACACAATGATTACTGATGTCTAAGCAGTGTTTTGGTACAGATCTTTGACCTTGGCTTCACAAAGCAAGTTGTCCTATTGTAAATGAATTCATTAACTCTGTGCCTCAATACTGTGCTAAGTTAGGTCTTGGGTCCTGAGTATAATATCTTCCTGTACAGCTTCTAAACTGTAACTCTTCTCCTGAACTTAAGGGAAGCTTCAAGTGATTAATTCAATTTAGTTGCTCTGAACTGACATTTAAAAACATTCTTAATTCTTATGTTTCTATGGCTGCAAGGTCTGAAATTTTTTTTATCATGTTTATGCAGGATCCCATGTTTTATTTCACAGTCTATATTACTTACAGAAAAGTTTACTATTCTGCTTTTTTTTTTAATAGGATGAATGTTATCAAGTGAGACAAATATTTGCTCAGAAACTTCACAAAGGCCTTTCTAGACTACGGCTGCCACTAGAATATATGGCTATTTGTGCACTGTGTGCAAAGGATCCTGTGAAAGAAAGAAGAGCTCACGCTAGGCAGTGCCTTGTGAAGAACATAAATGTTAGAAGGGAATATCTGAAGCAACACGCAGCAGTTAGTGGTAAGAACAGAGAAAATCACGTTTTGGTACAAGTGCCATAGTTCAAATGTAAATGTGAGTAGACTGTGAAAATGTTGATGGTTTTCTGTTCTTGTACTGAAAATAGAGTCTAGGTTTTGGGTTTTTTTTTTAAACATTTCTGAGATCTTTCAGTTTTGTTAAAAGCTGTAAAAATGGCTAAATATATCGGAAGTGAAGTAGTTTTTCAAGGCAGTAACATGTACTATTTGAACTCAATGGTTAATTATGTTGTAACCAAAGTGACAATAATTCTACTTCAGTAATTAATAATATGCAACCATAATGACATAAATGCTGTACAAAATTCACTGCGTTTGTACTGCTGTATTGAGTAGCTTCTTGTCTTATGCTGGCAAAGGGCTATAGTGTAGGCACTTCGGGATGACTATCTAATTTTCTTCCAAGTGCTAGCAGTCTTATTGAGGAGGTGCTTTGTTAGCTAATGTTAGACTGATGCTAGCTGTGTTTTTTCTTTTATTAAATCAGTCCTTTTACCTTTGTGACTTACAAAAGATTTTTTCCAGACTTGATCACATCTTTCGTGATCACTCACTAGCTCAAAACCATTATTTTTTTCCAAAGCAGAGTCAGGAATTTACCTCTTTCCTTCACATGGATATTCAAGTGTTTATCCATAGGTATCTTAATACTGTGACACAAGCACTTGAGGTCAGATGCTGATACCATGGTAGTATCCATAAAATATATATATCTACACACACATACTGGCATGCCTTTCATGCTTATTGTCCTGTCTATTGCACAGGGTACAGGTTTAACGAGTTTGGTATACTGTACATCCTCCAATTCCTCTCAATCATTAAACTAACAAAACCCAGTGTGGGTGTGTTCTGCAAAATGCTTTTGACTGTGAGTGTACCTGTCTTTTTGTCCTTGCCCTGTGGGATGTGACCTTTTCTATTCTGATATGCATCATAAAACTTTGAGGTACTGAAGTTCAATCTGCATAGTGTTGGTTAACTCAGGAATTAGCTTGTTACCTTATGGAATGTGTATTTTGTGATTGTAACTCTTGAGAGGGCTTTTTCCAATAGTCCTTGCTTTCTGAATCCTCAAAGAAACTAGACCATCTAACTGTCATGATGTAGGAAAGACTTGCTCCCGCAATCCATGTTTAGGACTACTTACAAGTCTTAAAGGATGCTAGAGTAAGTTTTGAATGTGTGGCCAGCAGGTTGAGAGAGGTTCTCCTCACCCTCTACTCTGCCTTGGTGAGGAGTATTGTCTCCAGTTTTGGGCTCCCCAGTTTAAGAAGGACAGAGAACTAGTGGAGAGAGTCCAGTAGAGGGGTAGAGGGCCATAAAGATGATTAGGAGACTGGAACACCTCTCTTATGAGGAGAGGCCAAGACCTTGGGTCTTTAGCCTGGAAAACAGAAAACTGAAGAGGGAATCTTACCAATGCATATAAATGGAGTGGAAGTCATGGGAATGGCACTGGCCACTTTTCAGTGGTGGCCAGTGACATGAGAAAAAGAAATGGGTGCAAACTAGAACACAGGACATTTCACTTGAACTTAAGGAGAAGCTTCTTTACTTTGAGGGTGATGAAGTGCTGGAACAGGCTGCCTAGAGAGGTTGTGGAGTGTCCTCCTCTGGAGACTTTCAAAACCTGCCTGGACTTGTTCCTGTGCAATCTGGTCTAGGCATACCTGTGTTAGCAAGGGTGTCAGAGGTGGACATCCAGAGGTCCCTTCTGACCCTTAACCATTCTATGAATGTCATAGTTTAGTTAGGCTGCTCTGTTCAAGTGGGATTGAGGTTTGCAAACTTAGTCTGTTGCTATGTTGTTAGAGCTTTTGTGTTACCTCCTATCCCATATAAGAAGGTAGGCTGCAGGTTTGGAGAACGTTATGGCAACTTGAATTCCCTGCAAAGGGTCTTTCAGTTGTTTTGACAGCAAGGCTGCACACTGAATGTCCAAAGAAAGAATGATAGCTTATCCTTGTCTCACATCTTGCAGTTAACATGGATTTTATGATCTGTCCTCACTGCTGTTTCGCAAAGTCTTTCAGAATGCTGACTTTGAACTGAGAAAAGGATTGGGAGTGGGGAATTACTGTAGTTATATCCTTGATGTAACTAAAATCCATGCAATCCAGATTATTGCTGCTACTTAATTTTTGCATGCATGAAATATCTGCACATGAACTATGAGATGCAACATCATACAGAAATACTAGGCCCACATGTGCCTATACTTAGTGTACTGCAAATTCTGTGCTTTCCTCTGTAGTAGAAAAGCGTATCTCTTGGTGTGTTGTCTTCTGATGCATCTCTTTTCTGCTTTTCAGAGAAACTATTATCACTTCTACCGGAGTATGTTGTTCCATATACTATACATCTTCTAGCTCATGATCCAGATTACGTCAAAGTCCAGGATATTGAACAACTCAAGGACATTAAAGAGTAAGACTACTTTTAATAGAGTTATTTCCAGGGTTAGAGTTATTTCCAGGGATGGCCAAGGGCTCAGGCCCAGCCAACATGGATTTAGGAAGGGCAGATCCTGCCTCTCCAACCTGATCTCCTTCTATGATCAGGTGACCCGCCTGGTGGATGTGGGGAGGCCTGTGGATGTGGTCTACCTGGACTTCAGCAAGGCCTTTGACACTGTCCCCCACAGCAAACTGCTGGCTAAGCTGTCAGCTCATGGCTTGGATGGCAACACTCTGTGCTGGGTTAGGAACTGGCTGGAGGGCCGAGCCCAGAGAG
>WBNM01002446.1:0-25792 GCA_013399055.1 Ramphastos sulfuratus | reverse complement strand
GAGAGTCATTCCCCACTGGAATGGGCTGCCCAGGGAGGTGGTGGAGTCACCGTCCCTGGAGGTGTTCAAGGCACGTTTGGACGTGGCACTTGGTGCCATGGTCTAGTCTTGAGGTCTGTGGTAGTGGGTTGGACTTGATGATCTTTGAGGTCTCTTCCAACCTTGCTATATACTGTGTGATACTGTGATACTGTGAACTTTAAGTGGAATTTTAATTTATTGTGGTGCACTAATACACTGGCCAGTGCACATAAAGATGGCAGTTATGTCTGTAAAATGCTGTGAGAAATAGTGTATGTGCTTTTTTTAGTGCCCTGGGATACATTGCTGGGGAACTTTCTTCTTCTGCTCATCCTACCTTAATTTTATTTTTCTAGAGAATTGGTTTCCCATAATGCTGGTAAAATCTAGAGTAAAACATTTCCTCTAATGTGCTTTTTAAAAGAATTTATTTTGGATTTTTATTCATGAAGGGTACTGCATTTCTCTTTTAGGTGCCTGTGGTTCATACTGGAAATACTGATGGCTAAAAATGAAAACAACAGCCATGCATTTATCAGAAAAATGGTAGAAAATATCAAACAGACTAAGGATGCTCAAGGACCAGATGATCCAAAAATGAATGAAGTAGGTGATAACTTCTGGTTAGAAATTGCATTTCATTCCGGATTGCTTCTGGAAATTAATTGCTTTTTGTTTACACAACAACTCTAAAATGTCTTTCAATAGAATTGTATGTGGGAAATGATACTTTTATGTAGTGTAGTTATTACATTTATGTAATTGACAGTTACTTTCCTGTCCTTCAATAGATCTTGCACGTTTGCAGGGGAGTTGTACTATTTTGCAGTCCTCCTATTTCTGTCTCACTAAGATTTTTAAATGCCAACTTTAAATACATGCAGATTTTTTAAATTTTTGCTGTCTGAATCATCCACTGATAATATATTATTTTGAAAGTGCAAAAATAAGCTTAGTATTGGAAGAAAAATACATACATTGGATGTCTCCAGTGTGTATTGTGTAGTGAGCATATTAAACTCTGATCTTGGTTTTGAAGTTTTTGCATCATGTATTTTGCATCATATATTTGTCACTTGACTGCTTTTCCCAAAGAGGCAAGGTGTGGTTTTATTTCCCTTGAAATCATGGCATATGCTATTCTTAAGTGTGAAAAGATCATGAAATCTAATTCTTTTCAACTGCTGGGCCTACAATGATTTTTGGTTTTTGCTCTTATGTTTTAGTACCCTGTGATACACTGTTTAAGGTGCAGGCTAATGTAAATGTGTAAGAATATTACTTTTAAGCTGAGTTCTTGTAGTTCTGTGTTCAAAAGATACAGTCTTTTGTCAAGACTTGTGATGAACTTCTAAAATGTTCTTTGTTTTTAAAAATGTTATTATTTACAGAAACTATACACAGTCTGTGATGTAGCAATGAATATCATCATGTCAAAGAGTACAACATACAGTTTGGAATCCCCTAAAGACCCTGTGCTTCCAGCCAGATACTTTACTCAACCTGACAAGGTATACCTTGGCATCTGATTTTTCTTGAGATAAGTTTGTGTAATTCTTTCTTGGTTGTAATTCAGGACTTTTTTCAAGAGTTCTTCTAACTTCAGACTTCTCTCTATTAAAACGTAGTTAATAATGTATGTATGTATGTATGTAAATGGTTCCATAAATATTTACACACACACACACTTTGATTTCCCCCCTCCCCCAAGCTATTGTTGTTCAGATTTAATTTTTCAAAAGCATAAATTATGTAAAGAAAATCTTGCAATACTACCTCCAAAATGTATATACCTTGTGTAGTGATTTTTTTTTTTTCTCCTTTTTTTTTTTTTTTTTTTNCCTTTTTTTTTTTTTTCTCATTCTCCCTCCCCCCTTCTTTACAGAATTTCAGTAACACCAAAAATTATCTTCCTCCGGAAATGAAGTCTTTTTTCACTCCTGGAAAGGTGTGTGTGGTATGGAGGTTTGGGAAGCCTTGGGTTTGGTGGTGTTTCTGGGTTTGGGTTAGTTTATTTTTTTTCTGTTTGTTTGTTCAGCTGGTTTTTTTATTACTACTATTAATTTTTTAATTTTTTGTTGTTGGTTTTATTTGTTTTTATTTAGTGTGGGAGGTTTGATTGTTGTTGCTTTATTTATGGCTTTTAAAAGAAAACTAAAATGTAGTTACTGAAACACTACAAGTTTAAGAAAATTTACATCCAAAGGGTTTATATACTAAAAGGTTAGTAAACAGGTAGAGAGAGAGAGCGCTAGGCAGAACAGAAAACTGCTACTATGTATGTTAGATTGTGGTCCTGTTAGGCAATGCCTGTTGTCTTTAAAAAGAAATAGTGGAAAAAAACCCTCATAATATTTGACAATATTGAAAGATGGTTAACTTTTTTTCTTCTCCAGAAGACTGCAATATTGAATAAGTGACAGCCTTGGAAAACTGATATCAATTATTTTAAAAATCACATAAGTCTTTGGCAAAGCTGAACACTTTTACAGTGTATTATAAGATAACAGATTGTTCTTTGGTTACATTATTTTTTTCTTTCTAAATATCCATTTTATATCATGGCATTGTTCTTTTTTCATTAAAACTGAACCCACCTACTCTTTAGAATAAAATTAAAATCAAGAAAAGGAAAAGACCAAAATTGTCGTGTTCATCTGGATTAATGTATCCTGTTACAGATTACAGGAGAACATTCATCTGGTACTTTGCAAAAGAAACAGAAGTGCAGTGTCTTCATTACCCTTAACTTTGCTATTGAAGCATTAGCTGTAAGGAAGTAACTGACTACTAGAGGAGGAATGCAAGTTAGGAAAAACAGGAGCATGTTTTTTATTAGAAATTGAAAGCCAATGTTTATTCATTGGAGTATTATTATCACTGTATTGTGCATTTGAGTATTTGAACTCCATGGATTAGAGATTCCCTACCTACTGAAGACACATAAAAGAAAGTTTTGTGTCTTCCAGTTTCTGATCAGTCAAATTTTCTCATCCAGTTTTTGACATAAAACATTCTTGCTAGTTTGTCCAGACCTTAATAAAGTGTACTGTGACATTATTAAAAGAGAAACATGGTTTGTACTGTCAGAAAAATCTTGATGCTTGAGGGTGGAAGAGCCCTCTGGAGGACATTTAGTCCAGAGCCTCTCGTATGAGAAATGCTCCAATCCCTTCATCTTAGTGGCCCTTTTCTGGTCTGTCTCCAGCAGCTCCATATATCCTAGCAGCAATTATTTTTAAATGTTAAGGTAGATTTTATGTTCTGTTAAATTTCTGGTGCCAGATCATCTAGCTACTTTTTCATTGTCCTGAAATTTTGTAACAAACTGCAGAAGTATATTTAACCACCAAAAATTTTCACTTGCTTCACCATCGTGATAACAGTGTGAAATTAGAGTAGATCTAGAGAGTCTTTTACTGTTGGGAATAGAAGATGAGCTTAAGTGGATGTTAGTGGGTTGAATATAAGCAGGGGACAGTATCTGAAGGTAAAAAATGTTTCGGTCTAGATTCTGTGGTAAGGGAGGAGCTATTAGTGTGGGCTCTGTTAAGTGTTAGTCCCACCTTGGACTGAAGTCCAATCCAGTCTGAATTTGACCATTTGCTTTTGAGTTCGTAGTGGTTTTGCTTGTTGATGAATATTCTAAACTAATAGATACAAAATTTTTACCTGGATTTTTTTCTCTAAGGCTTATTTTTGGAAAAGATGTGTAGTTTTTCTTGTACTGAGTGCAAAGTGAATCTTTGATGTTAAGTGTAATTTTGGCACCTATTAAAAGCCTAACATTTTAAAGTCTGTGCATGAAATATCAGAAGCTTTTGTTTTGCCAGTGCAGGTGCTTAACCTAATCCAAATGGTGAGGTGGTTCAGGCAGCTAGATCCTCAAAAAGCAAACAGCACAAAAAATGCTGAAGTGGTTTACTGCAAGATCTGGTGAACCCAGTAGTACCAATGAGAAGGGAACAGGATGTAATGGTAGAGAGAAGAATACTAGTTTTGGTGACATCTAGCTATCTGATTACAGCTTTGTCAGCTTCCTTCTGGTATCTTTAGTAACTTTCATATGAAAATGTTTATTAATTTGTTAAAATTAAGGTATCGATTGCAGAAAGTGAAATTTGTGCATATTATAAGCATAGTACATGTAAACAGTATCTAAATGTGTAGCTTAAAGTAAAGGAATTATATTTTTGGTTTCAGCCCAAAGCAGCCAATGTTCTTGGAGCAGTTAATAAGCCTCTTTCGTCAGCAGGCAAGCAGTCTCAATCCAAATCTTCACGAATGGAAACTGTAAGCAATGCCAGCAGCAGTTCAAATCCAAGCTCTCCAGGAAGGATCAAAGGGAGGTTGGTAGACAACAAAGGAGCTTTGATATTTCAAGTATTTGTAATGGAAACTTCAAAAATGTCTTTGTTTTTTAAGTGAGAAGCAGAATTCTATTTTGAAGTAAAGTTATAGTTCCACATTGGTAAAATGAAACCATTAATTTGGCTTTCTAATATATATTCTTAAAAAAAACCCAAACAAAAGAAATCCCAACACAAAAAAACCAAACCAAAACACACCCAAAAAACACTAAAGAAAATAAGATCCCACAAAACTCCCTACTCTCTCAAAATAACCAGAATTAAATCATAGCCAGAGTTGGCTGCAGGAGGGAAGGAGAGCATTACTTTTTTAATATATATCCTATATATATATGATACATTTATATATGTCTGTTTTGACCTGCTGTTGTTTTATCAACACCTCATAGGTAATGAGGACTGGTAGGCCATCGTGGTGATCTTGCATGACTTCCTTCTCTAGAAATTTGTTCTGCACTTCGCTTGTCGCAGATAAACATTTTGGGATTTTTACATTCCTTCTGTGATGGAGAGGAATATACTGTACTGCTACATAAGTCTTCCAGTTACCCATCTTCAAAAATTATAACTTACTTTGTGTCAGGTTTTTAAGTTATCAGTTACTGTATCTTACATTAATTTTTAAACAGAAAGTCACTTAAATTTTTCAACAGATACTTAGGCAATTTGTAGCCCCCACTATTAATAATTTCTTGCATTACTTCAAGACTATAAGAAAACGCTGTGTTTAGAAATAAGACTCCTCATTTGGTATCTCCGTGACTAATACATAATATTCATTGTAGTTCAGTGTTTTACAAGAAACACTTTTCAAGTCTTTGCAGGCTTATTTCTTCCGAGTCATGCAGGTTCACATGCCAAAATACATTATTGTCTAAGCACAGGTTGGAATCTAGATTCTTCTCTCTATCTAGTGAAATGAATCTCAGCCCAATATCATTCTACATCCAGTTCATTAAAAAAATGCTGCACTCAACGCCTAACATTGTCTGTCATATTCATGATCTGCCCAGTTCACCTAAGTTAAACTGATTACTGTTTTGAGTGGAGATACCAATAATGAGAAGTTCTCTAGAAGCGATGGAAATGGTGTAGTATGAATGGTAGTTCCCAGTTCGGTCTCAGTATATACAATCAAGGTTGCATCTGTTAAGACAGTGTATAAAAACTGAGCTTCTAATTACATCACAGTTATTACAAATTTTATATTTGTGGAAGTGAGGATTTTCTTCTCTGTTTATGCAATTCCCAGGCCAGAGAGTTAAGAGTTTGCATATCTGAATAGCACGTTGATTTGAATTTTAAAACGTGTGCTGTTACTTTAAAATGCTGATTCTACCTACCCCAGGGCAGAAGAATAAAAGTGACTTGTGTGTTGACTTTTCTTATATTACCTTCTATCTGCAGGCTGCAGTGTTTTACCTATGCAGGTGGTGTTACTGTCCATATTTACATATGCAGAAACTAAAATAAAAGATAAATTGCTCCCTTAAATAGTAACAGAAAGCTGAGGGATGAACTGATCTCTGAAATTTATATCTACTGTTTTCTTGCCTAAACTTCACCATAGAAAAGTTTGTGCTTTGGCTGGTCTGTCTGTGGGGATCTTTGAGTGGTATCTGAAAGTGTATGCAAATGTATACAAAAGCACAGATCTCTTGAAACTCAGTAAGGCTCTTTTGTTTCAAAAAGCTGCTTGTCTTTCCCAATGAAAAAAAGATCGAGCTTTGCTTGTGATTGACACCTTTGTCCTGAGACTTACACATTCTGGCTTGTGAGCTTATTTCTGCAAGACTGTTGATGGTTTAGGAATACATTTCTTCTTAAGGTTGTTGTTCTTAACCTATATAATTTTCTTTAATGATTCCTCACTGTATTAACATGGAAAATAAATGTTCATTTATTCTAGGCTTGACAGTACTGAAATGGACCACAGTGAAAATGAAGAATTCACACTGTCTTCGCCCTTACCAGGAAAGAAAACTGACAAAAGGGACGACTCTGATCTTGTAAGGGTGAGCTGTTTGGTTGCTGGTTGTATTGCAGGTGTTCAATTTTAAGTAAACAAGACTTCAAAATAAAATTTAATGTGGTGGTACTTGATATCATTCAAGAAAATAGACTGAAACATGAAACCCTCAGTAAGTTTGCAGGTGACAGTAAGTTGGGAAGGAGTGTTGATCTGTATGAGGAAGACTCCACAGAGAGATCTAGGCAGGCTGGATTGGTGAGTTGAGGAAAATTGCATGAGATTCGACAAGGCCAAGTGCTTGGTCCTGCACTTTGATCACAACAGCCCTGTGCAATGCTACAATCTTGGGGAAGAGTGACTGGAAAGGTGCTCAGTACAGAAAGCCGTGGAGGTGGTGTTCAACAGCTGGCTGAACGTGAGCCACACCTTGACTACTCTGTTTAGTTTTGGGGTCCTTGCTACTAGAAAGACATTGAGGCACTGTAGTGCATCCAGAGAAGAGCAATGAAGCTGGCGAAGAATCTAGAGAACAGATCTTATGAGGAGCAGCTGAAGGAACTAGGGTTGTTTATCTGGAGAAAAGGAGGCTGAGGGGAGACCTTCTGGGGATGCTGGTGGACAGCTAGCTGAACGTGAACCAGCAGTGTGCCCAGGTGGCCAAGAAGGCCAATGGCATCCTGGCCTGTATCAAAAACAGTATGTCCAGCAGGAGTAGGAAAGTGATTGTGCCCCTGCACTTGGTCCTGGCGAGGTCACAGCTTGAGTACTGTCTTCAGTTCTGAGTACCACAATACAGGAAAGACATTGAGATCCTTGATCCTGTGCAGAGGAGAGCAATGACGCTGGTAAGGGGTTTGGAGGCCATGTTATATGAGAAGCAGATGAGGGAGATGGGGTTTAGTCTACAGAAGAGAAGGCTCTCTGCAGCTACCTAAAAGGAGGTTGTAGTGAGGCTGGCGTTGACCTCTTCTTACAAGTAACTAGCAGTAGGACAAGAGGAAACGGGTTTAAGTTGTGCCAGGAGAGGCTTAGGTTGGACATTAAGAGAAAATTCTATGACTGAGAGAGTGGTTAGATGTTGGAACAGGCTGCCCAGGGAGGTCATGGAGTCACTGTCTCTGGAGGTGTTCAAGAAGCACGTAGATGTGGCGCTTCAGGATATAGTCTAGTGGTCATGGTAGTTGAGTTATAGTTGGATTCGATCTTAAAGGTCTTTCTAACCTCAATGATTTCTGTGATTCTATGACAAGAGGAAGTGATCTCAAGTGGCACCAAGGGGAAGTGTAGACTGGATATTAGAAGAAACTTCTTCACTGAAAAAGTTATCAGACTCTGGAATAGCCTTACCAGGAAGGTGCTTCAATCCCCATCCCTGTACGTTTTAAAAAGATAGATGTGGTAAAGGACATGGTTTAGTACCAGACTTGGCAGAGCTGGACTCAATTATCTTAAAGGTCTTCTCCAAATGATGAAATTTTACAATTCCATGAACCTGAGGTACATTATAAAATGTGCTTAAGATTTGAGTATGAAAACGCAATGAAGAAAAGGTTTTGTTTGGCTGGTTTTCATGTGTACATTGCATTGCTTTTGCATCTTACTTGCAACTCCTTTAAGTTGTCAAGATTACCAGTTACGATTTTTAGGATATTGGTGATATCGACAGAAGTAGATTTTGCTAGAGCTAGGTTGATGAAAGTTGGCCCATGACGAAAATTAGTCCATGATTATTTTCATTGTCAGAATTGATGAAGCATCTAGGACATTGTTCAAGTTGCTAGCTTCTTTGGAGTTCTGTATGCCAATATACAGTAGACATTTATGTTTTTGCTTTTGATGTTTATTTGAAATCCAGCTTTGGAACAATTCATTGGATTAGTTCAAGGATGATCAACTATACTGGAGTTTCAGGATAGCAGTATAACCTGTCTGAAATTTCAAAGTGTCTTTTGAGGTTACAAAAGTTTTATTGTACATGGTTTCTTGCTTGCAGCTCGCAAAGCATTAATATCTCATTGTAATGTTGACGCATTATAATTCTTTTTTTATCTTGTCTCATCCCTGGTGCTAAGTAATTTTTTACTTTTCCAGCCACATTTTTTCCTTTCAAAATCTGTGAGGGACAGCAACTGTTTGTTCTCTGACTATTTAGAATACTAAGAGAGCATCATGATTTGACATTGGGTTTAGAAGTTCAAGGGAGAGTTACCTGAATGAATAGCTGTATGGATTCTGTTTTCTTGCATGTGACTTGTGCTGAGGTGAAGGCAAGAAAATGCTTGGTTCTGAATGCCAGGTATCACAAGCAGAAGTTGCAGCATGATTTTAACGTTGTTTGATTGTGTGTAATACAATCTTCAACAGACTCTCAGGGCAGAGTGAGCTAACTGATAATTCTAGACAAATACAATCCAATACGTTGTGAAATAGTCTTAATGATTAACAAGCACATTGCCTATGCTGTTAGATAAACTGTTCTGTGAGAACACGTAAGCACAAAGACTAGCAGAATGGTGTCATTGCTATTCTTCTACAGTATCAGGATCATTTGGGAAAAATTACATGTGTCTGTATTAGAGGATTTGTTTGACCAGTGACCAGAGCTGTTGAGGATGGTAGGCCTCTAAGTGTGGTAGCCTTGTCCTTGCCAATTCTTACTGATGGCTTTATGTATTTCTGTAAGATCAGTAATGCTAATGAGGATATAAAAAAAAAATTGGACTTCTACTTAGATATAGTACTTTAATATAGTAATGAAATTAAAAACGAGCTAAATAGAGCCTCAAACAGTATCAGACTACAGAAAAATAAACCACCCAAAAAAATTATGATTGTAATTCTAAGAGCAGTTCAAATACGGATTTCACGTATCACTGGTAAATTTCAGGTCTTTGTGCCTGAACAGCTGGCAGCCTGTACATTTTGTAGTGTTTGGGATATGCCTGAAAAAGTAATAATACAAACAAGGTAAGATTTGTTACAGTCGGATTTCTATGATGCCTTAAAGATGTCCTGTATATGATGTCTGTGCTTCTTTTATTTGACACTCTGACATTATTCTGCTGTTGTGTTGATCTGCTGCATTTTTCTAGATTGCTTGGGACATAAGCTACTGATTAGAAAAATGACCTGAAATTTTCTTGTCTTTAAGTGTAAATAAACATCTTATACTATGATATATCTTGTAGGGAAAGCAAAGAGGCTTATAACAAAACCAGAAAAAATCAGCAATGTCTTGTCAAAAAATACTTCTGATGCTTTCTGGCTTCACTTCACCTGTAAACCTTGAAAAGTCTGATAGTCCAAACAGCTGCTGACATACAACTTATGAACTGGTTAAATTAGTAACTGACAATTCTAAGTGATAAAGCAAAGTTCAGTATTTTGAGTATTTCTGAGGGCATTTGTATTTCGCTTTGACTGTGTAAGCAATCTGCTTAAGGACCTTGACTCCAAACTTGGGTTTGGTTTAGTGGGGTTTTTTTTTTGTTTGTGTGTGTTTGGTGGTTTTTTCCTTCGTTTGCTTGTTTGTGGTGGGGAGCTGTGGAGCACATTATAGCAAGTATTAACTGCAAAGCAGAACTTGTAATTGGGGAGCAGAAAGACCATATTCTAAAGACATCACTATTAAGGATATTTGTCCAGACTACGTCATAGAGTAAAACATTAGTTTCAAGGTTGTGGGAGACTATTTCACCTGATGAAGAAACTTTTACTTTGAAACTTGGCTGCAACTGCTTACCTGATCAATGCAGCTGTAAGGTCACTTGCACAATCACTGCAAAAGCAAATAGAGTTGGTAGTAATGAGGATGTGTCTGTGTAGATTAACTATTTTGTCAGTGAAGTCATGAACTGGTAGGAGATGCCATGGTTGTTCAAACATTTTTCTTACTGTCATCTAGTGTAATTGCTTTCAGCCCAGTAAACCAACTGTGTTCTAAGCTATATCATAAGTGTGGCCAGCAGGTCAAGGGAGGTAATTCTGCTGTGCTACTACACTCTCCACTCTGAAAGCTCTGGGGTCTCCATTACAAGACAAACCTGGTACTGTTGTATCACATCCAGAGAAGAGCCATAAAAAGTATTCAAAGAGTTGGAACACCTCTGCCACGAAGACAGAGTAATTTGGGGTTGTTCAGTCTGGAGATGAGAAGGCTCAAGGGACACCTTCCTGTGACCTTGTCTACATATGAAGGGGGCTTATAAGAAAGAGAGAGAAAGATATTTTACCAGGGTATGTAGCAATGGTTTAAAACTGAAAGAGGCTGGGTTCAGATTGGACACAAGGAAAAAATCTTTTTTTCAGCAAGCATGGCAAGACACTTGAACAGATTGCCTAGTGACATTGTGGATGCCCTATCATTGGAAGCGTTGAAAGTCAAGCTGGATGGGGCTTTGAGCAGCCTAATCCTAGTGGAAAATGTTCCTGTCTACAGCAAGATATTTGGAATGCAGTGATCTTTTCTGACACAAACTTTTTAATGATTCTTTTAAGGATCTAGTGGAGTTTTCTTGCTGTGCAGAGCAAACGTTGAGTTTTAGTACAGCTCTCACAGCAGTGCTTTGGCAGCCATCATTAATTCATGGGCTTCTTTCTACAACTGAAAATTCAGGTTGCTCACCATCTTCTGTGTTAGTGCCCTGCCACTGCCAGCATAGGAGCCAGATACAAGCACCCTGCAGCTCACAACAGTGCTGAAGCCACAGATTGAGAGTTCTCATCCTCTATAATTTTTGTACTGATAAAAATGCAGTTATGGATGTTCTAGCCAATTGATGCAGCTGAGGATACAAATGCAGAAGCAGTATTTTAATTGCTCATCTTTGAAATAATCTTTCTCTCTTGTCTGGCATTTTGTATGTATGTGTTTATACTTTTGCAAAGGTTTTTGACATGCATGTAGTAGACAATGTTAGCAGACAACTTGCATTACTTGAAGGCTCTTTGCCTTGCTGGGGGAGGTTTCAGTAGTATTGCATATGTGAGTTTAATATGGCAGTTCAATTTTTAACATTAAAGATGTAATCTTACCTTTTCAGTCAGAGATAGAGAAGCCTAGAGGAAGGAAGAAAACAGCTATCACAGAATCAGAAGAGAAACTAAGCATAGATGACCTGAATAAACTTGGTCAAGAGCAGAAACTTAGAGGTAGTCAACGGGGAAGAAAGAGACCTGCAGTTGTTTCAGAATCTGATGAAACACAATGGCAAGAGGAAAAACGACTGAAAGAAGATGTAATAGAAAGCGAGGATGAACAGAACAGTCCACCAAAGAAAGGGAGAAGAGGACGTCCTCCCAAAGGAAATAATGGGGCAACACCAAAGGAAGAACCAGTAGCAAAATCATCAAAAAGGAACAAAAAAAAACAACCACCAGCAGCTGCAGCAGAAGAGGAGGAAGAAGAGGAAGAAAGACAAACTGAAAACATTGAACAAAAACCAAAAGGCAGGCAAAATAGGACACAGAAAAGAACACAGCAGAGGTAAGTCTATCTTCTTGTAAGCTGCATCCTTTTTATTTTTGGACATTAGTTATAATTTGATACTTTGCAATTTGGGTCTTCCTCAAAACAGAGCAGAACCATCTGAAACTAGTACAGTTGAATCAGCACAGTCTACGCCACAGAAAAGACGCGGAAGGCGATCAAAAACACCACCATCACAGCAAAAAAAAGTGTAAGTGGTGAATATTTTCTAAATTTGTGTTTAGCGAAAATTAAAAATATGCCTCTGTGCCCCCAAACAATCACTTATTGGAACTACTTCAGAATATATTAATTGACAGTTAAGAAAACCAATTGCCATTGTTATTTCAAAAGTGTTTTCTGTAGCTACTTCTCCTAGAGCATCTCAAACCAGAGCAACAGGCTACAAGTAATTTTAATGTGCTCAGGTAGCTTTGCTCTTCTAGGAGAAAAGTCAATAATACACATGAGGGCCTTGAAGACTGGGCTTTATTAGGACTTTAAGAAGTGAAACGTGCTCCCATTTGTTTTGGATGGGGAGGAGGAATCAAATTGTTACTGCAGTGAAACGGTATTGTGGAAAATTGCGTTTATTCCGATTTTCCTTAAGTTAATGTTCACTTTATGTTTTGTGGCCTTCTTAATACCCACTTAAATTTCCAGATGAATAAAATGCACTATAATCTATGAAGGATAGTAGCTCTTGAAAATTCTGAGGTGCATTAAGCTGCAAAATAAAGGTAAACTCTGTGGCTAGCTTCATATTCATGTACCTGCTGTAGGAACCTACAGGTATCTACCTTTTCTATATGTGTTTGTAAAGTGTGCAAAGCAGAGATGTACAAGTGGGCCTGCAGCTCATAGAACAGTTGCAAGATACATTTCCAGAACCTGGTGATAAATTCCTTCAGACAATACTTACAGTCATCTGCAGTCTAGCATTTTTGTTATTCTGTTTTGTTTTTTTTTTCTAGCTTGTGGGCTTGCTTAGCATCATGTTGATCTTCCTATGGAGTTTAATGTACCCATTTGCCTGTGCCTGGAGATCTTCCATATCAGAGACCTTTGCCTGAATAACCTCACACTCTCCATTCAAATTCTAGTTTCACACCAGATTACATTTTCTGTCATTTTGCACATGCCATATCCTGACCTTCCCAGTGTTCTGTTTCTTTGCCTCAGGTCAGGCCTCTTCTGCTCCTTTACTCTCTAACTAGAAACACAGATTCCAGCACTATCTTGGCTACTACAGAAGCCACTGCTAGTTGTGCAGTGGAACAAGAGCTAGAAGCTGCAGAGAAGACATGCCAACAAGTAGCGGTGTTTTTTTGGGTCATTTGCTAAGTTGCATTTTTCATAAGTGTCCTTTAGCAAATATACTGAAGTAGCTTCTGATTCACTTTTTGGTGAAATTAGTAAACTCAGTGCGTTTCTTTACCCTGCTTTAAACAGAGTAAACTATCAGGACACATGATCAGTAACAGGCATGGTTGTTGCTCACGTATATGTACATACATTACTCTGGCATGAGCAGCTCAAGTAAGTTGAGGATTCATAGTTTTTTGATCTATTCTAAATTTCATTTTTTAAAAAAAATCTCGATTTTTTTTTTTTTTTGTGATCAATCCATGCAAATCTTGATTGTCCTTTTTCCATATCTGCAAGAAAAAAGGGAGACTGTAGTAATTCCCCAAAGTGCATTGTATTTAGACCCTTTCTCCCTTTTTGACATGGTATCTACAGAAGCTTTAATTGAAGGGAGCTGATAGCCTGAGCTGATAGCACTCTGTACCACAAGACAGGATCCATGTCACCCAAATGCTTAAGGCTTTCTGTGGTCTGTAGGGATACTTTGTCATAAGAATTTGGGATTTTACCTGTAAGGTTATAGTGTGTAACCTATTTCTGAGAGCTAATTGGGTTACCAGTTAGTGCATGTAAACCGGCTTATTTATATAATATATATATATTAAAAAAATATATATTTTTAAAAATATAAAAAAGATTAATCTAGTGTGTGAATAATTCTTCTGTACCCTTTTCAATTCCATTGCTTTGTTAAGTGTTCAGAGCTTGAGCTAATTTGTATTGTTTCTCAAAGGATATCATGTTGGTGGATGCTGAAACACTCCTACTAGGCAATAATTATTATGTGCAATTCAGGGATTTTGTACAGATTTTTGTATGGTTCTGAGGACTGAAAATTCCCACCACATGTATGGTTTGATGCTATCAGAGGACAGTCGTTTTGGATCTGTATGCTCCCACTGGGGATTGAAGCGTGGTTGTTTTGTGTGCCTGGAACAAAGTTTCTAGTTCAATTTCATCCAAAAAGTCACCTAGTTTTAGGTGCACTAAGATGCATCTGCAGTAAGCAGGATGATTCAGTGACTGGATTCTGAGCCGTGCTAATGACCTAAACCAGAATGGTGATGTGGCTGTAGCTTTGGATACATATCTATTGGATATTTCCCCCCCCCCGCCCCCATAAGGTTTGGGGCAGACTACTTCTCATGAGCAAATGAGTGCTTTTCACTTGTGGTTCACCTCTCATGGCTAACAGACAATTTAAGATATTGTTGACTGTTCTTGATTATCTTGATTTTTATCCCTAGCTCTTGGCATGAGCTAGCTTGGAAGATTTTGTGGTTTGGATTGTTATAGTGTTCATTTTATAAATAACGCGGATTCTTCAAGATCTGTAAAAACATAGATGAAGTTACTCAAATTTAGTTGTCCATAAACTCCTATAGTAGTATATCTGCTGAAGTGGAGAGAAAGAAAAAAAAGGCAAACAAAAATTCAGTCTCTGGCTGTTTGGCTTTTCTTGTTGACTGGTTGCTGTTGTGTCAACCCTCTTTGGCCTCTATTGTGATGCTGAAGAAAGAAGAAAATCTGTCTTGGTCTCTAGAAGCAAAAATTGTTCACCTTTATTCCTGGATGAATTTGGTTTGAAAATGCTGTTATCCAGCCTTCTACTTCCACCTCTGGATGAACTAGATAGGTATAAAAGACAGAAGTATCATATAACACAGAATTTTGAGGCTGCTGTTCTTGCAAAATTATGTTTGCTCTCGTAGGGTTTATACATTCATACATTGTGAAACTGATCTTTATTTTTCTTCTGGTTGTAGCCGTGCAGGACGTTCCAAACAAGCAGCCAGTAAAGAGAATGAATCTAGTGAAGAGATGGATGTATTTCAGAGTAGCTCACCTGTCAGTGATGACATTCCCCAGGAAGAAGTAATGGAAGAAGAGGAAGTTTCCACAATCAATGTAAGAGAAATGTCTGGGATTTTCTTTGAGTCTTTGTGGTGTCCTCTGAATATTGATGTTCAGAGAATGACTTCTGTTCTTAGAACTTAACATTCTTTCTTCAGAATGAATGAGGTGGTTGTCAACTGCCGTTCTTGTGTAGTGGCACTGCACTTTGGATTTCTAGAAAAGTTGCATTTCTTAGAAAATATCAGGTTTTATCATGCATCTTAGATTTTCTCCTCTGAATAGTTTTTGTTAACGGTCTCCCTGAGTTGTATAGTCCCTTAGGGGAATTATTTTCCAGGTAACTAAGGCCTATTCTTACCAGATAGATTATAATAGTAAATAATATTTCTTTATACAAAAAAGGAATATGAAATTCACAGTACTGGAAATAAGTATGGAATCTTGGAGCAGAATCCTAAACTGATTTTTAAAATTTTGTCTTACCACCAGCATATCAAAATATGTTAAAATAATTTTATTTCATACAAATATATTTGTATTAATACAAGTATGTAACTGTGAATGACTTCACACTTTTGGACACATCTGATGATTGGAGCTTCTGAGCATATGAAAACTCTGAAAAAGAAAGCTGGGTTATTTTTTAATTTTGGAAGCATACAGGCTCAGTAACGTCAAAGTTAAGTCCTGGACATCAAGACTTGTATTTGTGATGAAATGAGTAATGAATGATACTGTGTACAGTTACTCAAAGATTATTGCAAGACTAAGCATTTTTTCCATTATAAAATATATTTAGTTTTCAAAACACTTCTGTGAAAACATTTTTAAACTTTTTTTTTTTCCTCCAAACAGGTGCGTCGCAGAACTTCCAAAAGGGAAAGGCGATGAGTGAACATATAATGATCATCCTTCAGGTGAAAGCTTTGAAGAATGCTTTTAATATAAAGCTTGAGACTGAATGAAGCTGTTAGTGCACAAATGGGGTTGCTGGAAAAAAAAAAAAAAGACAAAACCTATTTTACTGCCCCTGCATTTGCAGTCCCTAGGTCACAAGCTTTAGCCACACACATGTTGATATCATTAACTGTGGATTTTTGTGAAGTGTAATGTGCGCTGGCTTTGTAGACATATGAACTAAAGAAGAAAACTGTAAATAGTTCTTTTTTTAATGTTTCTGACTTCTAAAGTGCTTGTAAAGCTTTTATCTGCAGCTTTAAACTGACAGTACCCCACTGTTTATTGGATCTATTGATATAAAAAAGAACAGAGTTTGTTGAAAATTGATCTCAAGCAATATCTGTCAGTGTTCGTATTTGTACTCTTGTTGACATTTAACTGTGAAAAAAAAAATCAGTTGAACAAATAGTGCCATTTTCTTTTGCCACTATTTGTTAAGAAGGAAAAAAAGGTCTTCGTTTCTTCATGAATTTAACCTAGTGTTTACCTTTAGGCACCCACCTATCATCAGAGGTGCTCAATTACTTTCTTTTGCAGTTGAACAATGTTGGACAGAATAGTACAAGAGATGCAAATTGTGAAAGAAGTTGTTTGACTTGTTTTACACCTCAGTATTGATGCCAGACTTTTCTGGACTTCTAGTGGCATTGAAAAATCAAAAAGGATTTAAAATATTTTAATTTTAACAGTGTGTTATTAAATAATGTACTGAATACCCTACCCATTTTATCTTCCCCTATCAGTTTTTATTAATCTACTGTATCAATAAAATTCTGTAACTGAGTTTTTAATAGTGTAGTATGTTAATGTGTATAGATATTTCCTTCCGAACATGATGTTCACAAAGAGCAAATTATTACTACATTATAATATGAAATCTGATATATAAACATTAGCGAAAATACAGTTCTTATTACAATGTAAAGTTAATCACAAAGAAAAATTTTATTGATGCAGTGTCTTTATAAAGCTGTTCTTGAGAGCCAAGTGTTTTGTATTTTATAGTGAAGTTGCATGTTTATGAAAAATGTGCTGAAAATGGGATGTAATGTTTTTTGGAAACTTGTATCTAGCAGTAGTATATGGTAGGTTGCCTCATGAGAGAACTTTTTATTGAGAGTTTATTGTACTTTTTTTGGGTTTTATTTTTTGAGCCAAATTTTTTTGGTATGAAGAGCTAAGTTTTTGTTGAGTAACCAGCTGTGGATTATTGCAGTCAAGGTATTCAAGATTTGAATGAAGCTCCATTTTTATTTTGTGCTACCTTAAGAGAGGTTTTTTTTTTTTTTTAATTTGGGATTTTTGTGGGGTTTTTTTGTTTAATTTTGGTTTGGCTTTTTTTTGGAGGGAGGTGGGTGGGTATAATCTGGAGGGGAAAACAATTGGGGAAAAAAAAAATGAAAAATAAGAAAAAAAAAAAAAAGAAACAAAATACTTAAAGCAGTATCCTGTATGCAGTTCTACAGTTTACAAACTGTTTTTAACCAAAATGTATAGGTTACTACACTGTTCAGCTAAGCACATGTATTATAATTTCAGGTGCTGTTCTCCCTCTGGTTCCCTACAGTTGACAATATGTGAAAAAAATCAATTTCTCATTTAAGAAATTTTATGTCATTGAATAATGGAGCATTTTCATATAATCCATCAATAAATAAGTTCTAGTTGAAAGGTGGCCTGTAAAGATTAGAGAAAAGGATAATACTAAACCATGAATTTGCTGATTTTGAATCTGTAAGATCACTAGTAAAGAAATTATTTTCATTATACATTTCTTGTTACCAATGGAAAAAGGTATTATAAACAACTAGGTTTTCTGCCTCAGCTCCACCCTCTCCAGTGTTCAGCTTTTCAACATTTATACCTATAGATACAGTGAAAGTGCTGCCTAGAAAGACAATTTATTGTTGATTTGAAATTACTTGACTTTGAAATAGTTGGCACAACAGAACTGGCTTACTTACGCTTCAGCAGTGCAAATGTAAGTTGTTGGGTTTTTTTACGGTATTAAATGATTGAAAGCTAGCTTTATATTTTCCTCTTTGACAGAATTGCACTGAAAACGTTTATGGAAGATATATCTTTAAGTCCATTTTATAAAAAAATATGAAAAATTGATGCTGAAACTGCTGCAGACTCTTGAGGCTTTATATGCATAAGCATGGTTAGGTTAAACACCATTGAATACAGATGCACATTACTGATGTTTAATGTTTGCAATTTAAATGTTGATTTCTTGGGTTATAATGTGTAATTCATTATTTCTTGAGAAATAGGTACAGCAGATATTTCATTCTTACCTTCAGACTCTTCTAAGTTCATTCTCATCTTCTGAAGAAAATTAATATTTTATGTACTAACATTTTGAGATCTGCATACAGTAGCTACAGTAGAGTATAATTATGTATAAAAGATAAATTGCTAACATTCAGTTAGCATGCTCTTCTGCAATGATAATGTTAAGTTTTATAAAAATGTACTGTATTACATTAAAAGATCAAATTGAACTCGCTATAAAAAGTTCCAGTATGAAATTTTTGTGAGATTACCGAAGTATCTTGCTGTACTTGGCAGCAAATTAGGCTTATTTGTGTTACATTACATTTTCTTGCTGCAGTGCAACAGGAAACTCTCAGTGATCTCTAGTTCCTATGCACAATGCAAACAATGATTGTAATTTTGACACTGGTGTTTAAGAATTAGTCATTCTGATTTCAGAAGAATGGAATTTTTTTTACTTGTCACCAACTGAGATAATATTTAGGGCTAGCTATTCTACTAATAGGAAGGAAACATGAAATTGCTTGAAACTTCTAGTGTGGCTACACCTGTTCTGCCTAGGATAATCTAGAATCCTAGATGAACAATACTTGACTCTGCCAGTTGGCTCTATTAGCGAAACTGAAGCCGTTTTCAGTTATTTTTACATTTTTTTGTTTTGACATTTCAATCTTATGTGAATGAAAACGTGGGAATTTGCAACAAAAGTATTCATATTAAAGACATTTCCACTGAAAATGAATATGATCACTTTCTAAGCAACTTGCAAAAAACTTAGAACTGAAGATTAAATACTTCATTCTGGCATCGCACTTATCATCTGATACTCTAAAAAACCTACCACTGAACTTCACAGAGAGGTGTCTGCAGTTTTCTTGCTAGTTTTTTGCATGTGTAGGTTTTGACAGATACCAAAGTCTGCTTTTGTGAACTCACACAATAGGTTTTGGGTCCCGCAAGTTACATCCCTGTGATTCTGTGGGGTTAGTTCTTAAATGCGTTTATCTTGCGAAAATAGAAGTACAAACCCAAGTACGTGGATATGTTTGAATATGCTAACATGTCATGGCAAGAGCATACTTGTGTTTTGAAACTGTATACCCCAGACACAGAATAGTCTGAGTTTGTGGATAGA
This sequence comes from Ramphastos sulfuratus, assembly GCA_013399055.1. Lineage (NCBI taxonomy): Eukaryota > Metazoa > Chordata > Aves > Piciformes > Ramphastidae > Ramphastos > Ramphastos sulfuratus. Next base: position 6,362 of record WBNM01002446.1, on the reverse strand, counting down.
AATTTTTGTTTGTTTGGGTTTCTTGGTTGGTTGGTTATTGTTGTTGTTTTTTTAATTGTCTGTTTTCTGTATATGTATTGTAGAGGTTAATTCATCTCTGCCTCACCCAGGTAGGTGCACCATATGTTTTACAAATAATTTTATTGTAAGAAACACTTCCAGGTACGCCACCATGTTTGCCCAAGGCTGCAGGACTACAAACACATGATTAAGATGCATTCTAGATGGCCATCCCACTATTCTGATGTCTTTATGATGACCACAATGATAAAATTCACCTCACCAAACCCTTTGTCCAGTCAGAAGAACCTGAACACATTCTTGAGTCTTGTTATGCTCACAGATTGCCATTTGGCCTTTGCATGGTCGTTAGATGTTGCCTTCACAAAAGGTGTTTACCAGTTTAGGGGTGGTTTCATAATGTTGACAGAAGTGACTTTTATTCCACACATGTCAGCAGACTTGGTGCTGTTTCAGTAGGAAACATACTTAGGACACATGCTTCATTATGTACAGTACAGCCTATGGTGTTCTGTTGCTCATGGGAAAAGTAAACTGAATGTTGGAAGCTGGGATAAAAGTACAGAGAAGCCATCCAATTTGCTTAAAGTTCTTCATATTCTGCTGTCTAAGGGATGTGACTTCTGCAGAGTTCACCAAGTGCCATTATATTTGTATAGGCAGGACAGACACAGCGTTACAGAGCATGTATACGCAATAACGGGTGTCACGCTTACCTTTTTTCAGTGGCTCACTGCAGTTGTGATGTGGTTTGTAGTAGCACTTTCATTTTTATGATGAACATGTTTACATATTGTGCATTCTTTTGAGACAGCAGCATTATATCATACCTATGTAAGAAGAAAGGAAGTCTCTAAAATATGAATTTCTGCCCCTCCAAATCACTTTCAGTAATCACGTGATAAGGTGGAATTAGCTTTAACATACTTTCTTTGGAGGATGGTTAATATCTTCTGGGATGTTTCACTTGGCTAACTGTGTTTCTGATACTTGTATCCTACCTCACGTATGTCAGTGCAAAGTAATGCTGTAGTTTGAAAATTAAAGCAGTGTTACTTAATATGCTGCCTCCTTATTTGGAAGTAATTTTATTACCCCCCCCCCCCCAAAAAAATGCAGTTCAAAAATCTGCTGAGTGGTTCTGAACTGATCTGGAGAGCTGAAGGATTTAGATATTCTTTAAGACTATCAAAATTGTGGCATTTTATTAATTTTCTGTAGATACAATTGTTCAAATTGGCACAACTAGTACAAAAGAACATGTGATTTCAATAAGTCTAAGTAATAGTAATTATAATATAAAAGAATGTGTTAGAGTAAAGCATTCTTGCTCTAAAATGTTCACTTAAATTTTTTTTCTTTTTCTTTCCATAAGACAACATGCAGATAATGTAAAGCAGCTTTATTCTAAAGTCACAGCACCTTGAAATAATCTGGTTTGGAACAACTGGCTTTTTGCTAGGTAGATTTTAAACTTAGAGGTTTCTGTGTCCCTTGTTACTATGTTTCTATTTAGCAAAATAAAAATCATGTAAGCTAAAGATATTTTAAAGAGCAGAGGAATTTTTAATCTATATTTAATAATAAGGCATTCATTTTAAGCAGCCTGGGGGCTTTTAATCATATTTACAGATGCAGTAACATGTTATGTGAGTCTCATCCACCACCATTTCTCTGGAGCTTTTGGCCTGCAACATACTGAAAGGTAGTAGAAGCTGCACTTGTGTTTTCCCTGTTTACAGCTGTCTTTCCATTACCATTTCACATGGTAAGAACAGGAGGAAGAAGGGGGAAGACGGGAGAAAAAGACTACTTTGTTTACCTTCTGTATGTCTTCTGCTATATTCTGTATGGTTTGGTGATGGAGTGTTGGGTATGTTGGGTGAAAAGTGTTAATTAGAAACAAGTTATTAATTTGAAAGGTACAGGAGTGATGTCAAAGGGCAGTGAATTAATAGATAAGATGGGAAAGCAGATGACCAGTGGTAGGACTCTTCAAGATAAAAGCCTAGATGAGGGAAGCTAAGTCAGTGATGATATCGTTATTAATATTTATTTTAAGAGAGGAGAACTGAGGATATGTTGCTTTCTCTGATTTGGAGGAAGAGGTTGAAGTGTTGAAATTTATTTAAGAACACACAAAGAATTGAAACTAGTTTCCAGAATATGTTTACGGAAAGATGATGATAGCTACTGCTGAGGGCAAGTTTCACTGGTGACAAGTAAGGAATAAGGAGGCAAAGGAGTATTCTAACTTCCACAGTTAGGAGGATATAGTTAAGGAAGCATCCATTTAAATGCAACAACAAAAATGAGGCAGAAGAGGCAAACATATAAACCATCTCAAAACAAGACCTCAAAGCTGCCTAATACCAGCAGTCTTTAGTACTCTTCAGTAATGATGCTTTCTACAGTGCCTCAAGTCTTTCAGTAAGACCTCTATTTATACCCAGTCTTTCCCACTCATTCAATATACTTTCTTAGCCTGGGACGGTTCTCCCTGTCCCTCATGATTCTCTCCTATGGGACAATGTGCGTCATTGCTGCTTTCATTTCTTTCACTGGGCCCCAACGAGCCAGGTTTCTATATCTCCCTCATTTATGACATCAGCTTTTCATTGAGAGGGTAGTCAATCAACAGTTTACCTGGGGAAGTGGTCACAGTACCAAGCCTGTCAGAATTTGTGAAACATCTGGGCGATGCCTTAGACATGCATTTTATTTTTTAGGTAGTCCTGTGGGGAGCAGGGAATTAGACTTAATGATCCCTTCCAATTGAAGATACTCTGTGATTCTAAATGCAGCTGTCATCCTGCTTGTTTCACAAACATCAAGTTGCAAAATAAAAGCAGTCATGAGGCTACTACCCAACTGTGCATATTGGAAAAGTTGTGTACAAGTTCCGTAGAACTAGAAAACTAGTAATTGTCTCAGTTGTCTAGTGAATCGAACTGCTTCCAAAGTTAGGGTACTTTGCCAAAATTGTGAAGCTGTCTTCCAGTATCTGGCCTGCATTATCCAATGAAATTACAAGGAAGGACTCCCCTGAAGCATAAGTAGCCAACTCTCTGCTCCCAAATACAAAACAAACTATAAACCAAGAAAGCAGAACAATTTGGAGGGATTTAGGCAGAAGTTGAGTTCAAAATTTGGCCTTTGTATTAGGGAAGAGGTGAGTCTTTGGTAGGAATGTGAAAGTAAAGATTATTGCAGTAATGAAGATTAATTTCTGCCAAACTTGCTTGTACTCATAGAATGAACAGGAAAAAATATTCAAAAAATATGTATCCCTTTCACTTTTAAATGTGTGACAGTAGGTTACAGGGTTGTGGGGTTTTTTTTTTGTTTTGGGGTTTTTTTGGGATTTTTTACATGGGATACTATTTTAATCTCTGCAAAAAGCTAAACAGTATTTGTTTTCTTTTTACCTAAGCTTCTACTTGTTGTTTTTTGGTAGGGGTTTTTTTGTTGTTGTTGTTGTTTGGTTGGGGGTTTTGTTTGTTTTTTATTTTTTTAAGAATTGCGATATTTAATATTGAATCAATATCCATTGCCTACTTTCCATGTTTGTATTTATCCAAAATAAGGGGATCGCCATAGCACAGAACTAGTCACTTGGTGCTATCATTTAGTTTGCTCAATGTATCGGGAGTACACTTTAAATTCATACTTAATTCATTAATTCATTCAAAATTTGTGACTGCCTCCTTAGCTTTTGTGCTACTATTTGATGTTGAATTTGGAACATAGCTTGCTTGCCACCTTTTTCCGTTTATGCAAGTTAAGCTAAAAGAGCCAATTTTAATTGCCCTAAAAAAAAAAATAGTATTAACAGTGTAGAATATGTAGTCTGTTGCTGCTGTACACGAGAGCCTTCACCACAGAAAACTCTTGTATGGTGTTTAGCCTCAGATACTTGTTTCCACTGTAAACTAGTGGTTCTCTTGGAGCCTGTGGAGTTGTGAACAGCTGTCAATAGTCAGGGCCTTCCTTCAGTTTGATCCACATTCATGTGGTTTATATATACAAATACTTGGCATAAAGTATTAAAAATTAAGGTGGAGCTTTGATATACTGTCTATATTATATATATAGAGTTGCAACCATTTTGTGTCTGACTACATATATGCACATTACTGAAAGAACTTCCTTCTTAAGGTTGGAGAAAGCTTTTGCAGTCTTTGGGAAGCTGTACGGTTCCGTTCTCCCTCACATGCTCTGTAAGCTTGTATGGACAGTGTGCCAAATAGCCTATTTATTTCTTTAAATTTCCTGATGAAATGGTGCTTTCGTGCCTTTTTTCTACTGTGTGGTCTGTTGTCATGTTAGCAGCTGTTTCATTCTTAGGACTGACTTGATGAGCTTCACTGAGGAAGGTCTTCTTTCTATTGCCTTGCTCCTGTAGGGGCTCTCGTTTGAGTGGGGAAAAAAGAAGGTTTTGGATGACATTCAGTCTTTTAACCTCTAAACGAAGACAGACGGGGACATGTTCCAAGAATTACTCTAGAAAAGGATGACTTCTTTTGCTTATCTTAAGTGGGCCTGGGCACACTGCTGTTCTCAGAACAGCTTTTTCCGTTGTTAGTTCTAAGGACAGGGACCATTCTTCTGAAGATATCTTGCCATATCTCAATTTTTTTTTATGTCAGCAAGCCCTGAGAGCTCTCATCTCAAGACGGGCAACAAAGGTACAGTAACTTGCAAAAACGTCTTTCGGAGCTTATGTGACTGTGGCCTTCCCAAACAAGGACTGCATGAGTGGGCTGGAGTTCACTCATGGCTTTGCTTCTGTACCCAAAGGAGGAGTAACATTATTACAGTTCCTATTCTCAGCAAGAAAAGCTAATTCTTAATACTGTAGTCAGCTTAAGGTCTGCCAGTCTCTTTAGATACAAAACTGATGAGGACTTTATTAACTAGTTGGGTCATCCCATTTTGTTATAAAGGCACTAAAAGAAATCTAAAATGTTCTTCAGTTGAAATTTCTGGGATTAATGACTTTGACAACTGGGAGGCTTCTCAAGATGGATTCCCTATTTGAACCTCCTGATTCCATACTCTTGGTAATGCGATGCTCCTTATAGCCATTACCTCTACTAAACATGGGAAGATCCTTTCCCTCACATCCTTTTCTGCTGTCTCTCAGCCACCTTTCTACATTCTATTNCTCTCTCCCCAGCCTGTAGCACTGCATGGGGTTGTGGCCAAAGTGCAGAACCCAGCACTCGGACTTGTTAAAACTCATGGCATTGGACTGTGCTCATCTGTCCAGCCTGTCTAGGTCCCTCTGCAGCGCCCTCCTGCCCTCCAGCAGATTGACATCTGCTCCCAACTTGGTGTCGTCTGCAAGCTTACTGATGGTGGACTCAACGCGCTCATCCAGATCATCAGTGAAGATATTAAACAGGACTGGGCCCAGCACTGATGCCTGGGGGCACACCAGCAATGGGAGTTTGATCTCAGACAAGGACTTCAAGGTTTTATCTTCAGATCCTTTTATTTTTAAGTCTAATTCATATGTCACAGTCTTGGTATCAGAAGGCATTTTTATTTAGTTATTTTAACTGCATAGATTCAGATCTTTGGACATGTTTTGTGCTGTTCATTTCCCCTGCAGATGTCCTGTCTAGGTATTATGTTTGTAACTAGTGACTATACAACAGGACAGTGGTCTGTGTCCAGGCCTTCTGTGAAATATTTTTAAGTGTTCAGTGGTCAGAGTGGTTTCTGCCAGGACTGAAATGACACTTGAAGATGTGCTCTATTCTGGCTATCCCCTGTGCATCTATGTGCAGACTCACGCATGCTTTAATGAATCTAAATGAGATTTCACTACACAGATTTCACCACTAGAGCTGATAGCACACCTATACTACATGCAGTTGAGACTTTTTTAGAGAACCTTCTCTGGCGCGCGATAGTAGCTGACTGCTGCTGCACTGCTAACTGCACCGAAAATGGTGTCATATTTAGTGCGTGCCAACTCACCTGAAAGAAACAAAAAAAAGTCACCCACAGTGAATGTTCTTTGTCCTGGGTTGAGCTGGGACAGAAGGTGTTTTACCCTAAAAGAGTAAAATAAAAACACTTGCACAGAATTGGAGGTTAAATTGAAATGCTGTTTACAAAAGTAAATAAAAATACAGAAGGTATCAAGGCACAAAGGATATACATACACTCAGAATCAGCCTTGGCCCAGCTCCTCAACTAGGCCCCAAGCCAGGCCTCAGCTAGCCCTCCATCAGCCAAACCTCCCCCTCTGCTAGGTCCCAATAGGCCTGTCTTAGACCTCACTGCCTTCCCTCCCCCACCCCCAGGACAGGCCTCAGCTAGGCAGTAAG
>WBNM01002445.1:289454-308173 GCA_013399055.1 Ramphastos sulfuratus | reverse complement strand
GTTGATTCTATGATTCTGTCTCCTCTTGTCCCGGAGTACTCTTCATTCCCATTTGCATTCATGCAGACACTACTTTGACTCCCACTTGAAAATACTAATTGGTTGAAAATACTATTACTTAGCTTTTTTAAAGTGTTTCTTCTGTTTGTTTGTTTTTTTGGGTTTGGGTTGGGTTTTTTTTGGTTGATTGGTTGGGTTTTTTTGTTTTTGTTTTGGGTTGTGTGTTTTTTGTTTGGTTTTTTTTAAGACTAGGGTTATTTTTTTTAGCATATCAGCTGCCCTTTAGTGGTTGGAACGCACTGTTAGGCAGCTTTAGTTCGGTGACATAAAGCATGCTTAAGGATGTAACATAGGCCAAGATCCTCTCTGCTGGCTGCTGCAGGAACTGACAGAATGTGACAAAGCATTAAGTCTGGTCACAGGTCCAGATCTTTTATGTACAGTGTCTGGTTTCCCATTCAATCACCAGTAAAGCAGAGGGTACATATTGTAAGTATGGAAGATGCCTGTTAGAAGTATTCTTTACCTTGCTGTATTCCTTTTAAAAAAAAAAAAATTCTGAGCAGGTAAGTAAGCTTCATCACCCAGTCTTCCCAGTGTGATCATCTATTACAGATGCCCACCATGACAATGTCCATTTTCATGTCTGATTCTGTCTCTATCCAGAGACTTTTGACAGATACCCCTCTTACAATATGCTGGAGATAAGAAAAGGGGGGAAAAAAATCTTTGATAAATATCTTACCAAAGATGATCTTTGTGTCTGTCCTCCCTAAGCAAACTGTGTCTGAATATTTCAGATTTATTCAGATGTAACTTGTCTGTGAGTATTTCAGTAATGTGAACTTCTATACAAAATTTATGCCAGTGAAGTCTTTTGATTAACTTAAAAATGACCAGATGCCTTCTTTGTTCCCTCTGTTTTCTGAATATGTGCATTAACAAGCACACAGAGATGTCATAAGAGGATTGGGTCAGTTTAACCCTTCTTCCCCTCTATAACCATTTATTAGTATTAGTAGGAGGACTTTTTTAATAAGTATGCATAAAATAGAGAACAGGGTTTAGTGTCTTTTATAAGAGTCATATATTGAGTGCAGGATACTGACATCAGGAAATCTCACAGTGGCTAGGCTGAATGTTGTAAGGGGATCTCTTGTGCACAGGAAGTTGGCTGTCCAATGCTCTGTCTTTCGTTAGTTAAAAGTACAGTTAAGTGTAGGATCCAGGAGACAGTAAGGTGGATGAGCTCTGTAACTGCTAGTTTAGCATGCAAAGATGACCGGCAGCAAGCTGCTGTAGTTCGATGCTACAGCAGCATTCCTCCTAAGTGTGAGTACCTCCATCAGGCATGCTTTGCATCAAACAGTATTGAAGCTGCTTTTTTTCTCATTTCTGTGGCCAGAAGACACCATTCCCAAGGCCTTTTTGAATCAACTGAATGTTACCTCTGACTCCTTATTCAGGCTGCAGGCACAGAGGGTTTGGGGTAAACCACCTGTCATTTAATGGCTGCAATTTCAAAGAGCACCCCACTTCGCCTACTCGGTGCCACTGAGGACAGCGGCTGCAGTCAGCAGCAGTGACTGATGTGGCAGTCCATGCCGTGTGCCTCTGACAAATGCCAGCATGAACCAACCGTAATGGTACAAATGCCACATTATAGTTTCAGTGGATCAGTGAACCAAAATTCGACCAGACAAGAAAAAATTCAGTTGTTCTAAGATCTGTTCTGCAAAGACTGCAACACTTAAAAGAGTGAGTTGAAGCCTTCTTTGAAAGCCTAGAGATGTAATAGCGGGAGAGAGTGGCACTAAGAATGATGTCTTCTCCTCATATATAGACTAGATGTTCCTCTGCAACCAGCCTCTAACTTCTAAAAGTGTAACTAAACTATTTAAATTTCCCATTCACATTTACCTTGCATTTATCAGTGAATGTGGCTGAATCTTCTTAACCAGGCATCCTTCAGGTTATACATGTCACTGTTCTTCCTTTGCATTAATCACAAGTTCTGGTCAGCTTTGCTTGAAAGCAGTCATACTGTACCATCTGAAAATAAATGCACTGAAAATGCAACACTGCAAATTAAACACGTGGGTAAAGGCCTGTGGCTTCAGCAGTCTGTGTTAACATGTCATGAGACAGAACAGTAAACTGAGAAACAGTTCTCCTGTGAATCAGTGCCCCCATTATCTCTCCTCCTTTATTTGAAGGGCTGAGGAAACCTTTTTTTGTTAGCCAAGACAGCTTGGTGCTTCAGCTTAATTTTCTTTGCAGAATTTTAAATACAGATCATGTCTACAGTGCTGCAATTAATGGATAGCCTAAAGACTTATTATTTCAAACTAATTGATGTGTAAGAAAGTTTAAATAACATAACTGATAAGAAATTTTTAGGAGTAACTTCTGTAACTGACTCAGAATAATCTTTTACTGTTATATGGAGTAGCAGATGACTTAATTATTTACTTGCCATCGCTAAATCTAACTCCTGTCCATATTTCTGTAATTCTAATACATTTCCATGAGATGGGGAAAAGATGACATTTTACGGTCATTGTTCTAAAAGGCTTTTTGGCAAGTTAATAATCTTACTCGTTTCTGATACTTGTCTACCATCATTGGGAATGCTCTCAGAATTCAAGATAAATTTCTATTATCTTCCACAAAATTGCGTAGTCTGTGTATACATAAAATATAGCTTTAAACCAAGCAACCAATGTTTTTAAAGTATTCTTTTGCATCCTTAAATAACTTGATCGTTTATGAAAGGCCTTTGTTTTTCCAGTGCCAAATAAACAAATCTTCAACTAGCTTGTGATCAGCATCGGCATCTGAGAATATGCTGTAAAGCTGTTAGATCTCTCAAGCCCTTTTTGATGCTTTTGGAAGATGTCAAGCACTGAAGTAATAATAAAACATTGTTAGAGCATTAAAAAGATAAGGTTTTGTTCTACTGCCAATTTTTTTTCCTTAAATGAGGTTTTGCATGGTACAAAACTTTTCCAAGATAGAAGCTACCAATAGTGATACACAAAAATGAAATCAGATTAAAAACAAATTGGAGCTCTAAGGAGATCATCTTATGTATCTTGATGGCATGCCTCTTAGTGGGAAAAACAGCAGAAGACTTAGTAAAGTACCATGAGATTCATCTCAGTTCAGGCTTGACCCTCTGGTGAACTAAATTTCAGTGAACTATGTTAACATCAGAAGGAGAAAAGCCAGGGACCAAATCCAGCACACACTAATGTCAGTAGAAAAGCTCACCCTTCCTGTAGCAAGCTTGAGATATGGATGAGACCTCAGCATGACCTCTGCATGCTATGGCCCTCTGAGACTGGTGAGGAAGGGAGGTACCAATGGAACTGATTCTTTAAGTAGTTTCAATTGTAGTATCTCTTATTTTCCTTTATCTGCTGACATCTCTGGAATTTGCATATCCTTTTTTTTTTTTTTTGGCCACAGGAAAGTCTGACTACAGAACTTAATGTGCTATTAGCAATATCATTAAGAGATCTGTTCAAGAAAACTTTAAGATATCCAACAGCACAGCAAGGGGAAAAGCATGCTGTAGTGCAAACTTAAACACACAAACACTATGACATGTGTGTTTTATCATACCTCACAAAACCACTCTTGAGAAGAACTGACTTTAGGATCTGTTCTGGCTGGTTGGGCTGCATCATTACCAGGCTGGTAGTCCTTTTCCCATAATAACCATTAAGAGGGCAGAACTCTCCTTCTCTTGGAGTTCAGATGCCCAGCAGAAACCCAGATCAAGTTGTATGCAGAGAGAGAGAAAAGTGGTCAGGCCTAGACAAGAGAATAGTGCCTGACCTTCTCTGTGGGACTTTGTTATCTCTACCTCTCAGCTGAAGCAGGCTTGGATTTTAAGCAGCAACCTAGTCCTGTTTCCTACACTCATATGCACTTTGCAGTTTCCTTAAATTGCTAAGACATGATAGCTGAAAATCCTGAACCTCTGAAACATAGCTCTTGCCCTTCTCCTTTGGGAGTGAGATTACCTTCTTTCATCTGCTGGGGAAGCAGTATATACTTTCCTTCATTTCACCTGGTTATGTGCCTGTACTTACATGGTTGTTATTAGTGTAGATCCAAAGCCCATCAAAGTCAATCACTGTCTTCTTGTAGACTTAAGTGGACTTTGGGTACCTTTAGTAGTCAAGAGTTGAACCTCCTCTGCACAGCAGTGGGTCAGGCTTTGACTTGTTTATCTAACCTCATGAAGTTAACTTGTATGTCACTTTCTGCATGGTGGAATGCTTACTGAACATCACTGAAACAAGTTTCCTGCACGGTTGATTTGAACTTGATGGGCAATTAGAGAGTTGCCTGAGTTTGCACTAGTCAGCATTAATGCAGCCTTTGGAAAGAATGTTTAAATAAAAACCAACTGAACTGAAATATTAATCCCTTGACCTTAATCATGAGGATGGCTCCATTAACAGCAGTAGAGACAAGAAGAGGAGGGTTTTTTCCATTTTAAGTTCATTGTAGTATCAGGAAGTGAAAACTTTCAGGCTGTTTTTAATTAGGTTGAAGTTCTGGGCAGTGCCACACTTGCACTGCACTATAAAGTCTTTTAAGAGTCGCACTTGAAATTGCACACAAATTTTGCTTCTCAAGTCAAGTGTGTTGTGTAACACAGCACAAAACAAGATGTGATGGATGTACGGATGAAACAACGATGGAAGTGGAAAAAAGTGAGTATAGTAGTAATATTTAAACACAGAGCAGCTATAAGCAGTGTGAGGCACTGTAGCCTTAGTAGCAGTGCTACATACAAATCTGCATTTGATGCTTGTTATATAATTATGATCATATGCATCACTATATAAATTTGAATTGAGTCCCAGATTTTTGTCATTGTTAAACTCAGCCTCAAAACTTCCGTAACACTTGGAAGTACGCTTTCTACAACTACCTGAAAGGAAGTTGTAGCCAGGCGGGGGTTGGTCTCTTCTCCCAGGCACCCAGTGACAGAACAAGAGGACACAGTCTTAAACTGCACCAGGGCAGGTTTAGGCTGGATGCTAGGAAGTTCTTCACAGAAAGAGTGACTGGCCATTGGAATGGGCTGTCCCGGGAGATGGTGGAGTCACCATCCCTGGAGGTGTTTAAAAGGAGGCTGGATGAGGCACTTAGTGCCGTGGTTTAGTTAATTAGAAGGTTAGGGGATAGGTTGGATTCGATCTCAGAGGTCTTTTCCAACCTGTTTAATTCTGTGATTCTGTGAAGTAAAAAGGCCAAAATACTGAACCTTCATTTCTGGAAGATGGAAAATGAGGAACAGTAGCTCTGTCTCTGCTGTTAAACTTCTGCCAGGTTCTGAATGGATTTTTTTCTTCAGCTTGTTGTGTTAGAAAAGAACATGTTAGTCACTTAAATTGGCTCATCCTTTGGAGAGAGTCAATGCACATCTCTGCTAATAGCAAAGAGGAAGCCAGATTTGTGTTGTTAATGAGTTAGAAAATATTTTGGAATAGGCTTCATTGTTAGAAGGCATTACAGAACTGCAACTGCTTGAAAAGATTTTCAGAGAAATTTCTACAGCTTTGATCTTTATTCCAAGTGTGCTTCCTTTATAGTCTAAAAGTGTTCATTTTTAACAGGATATTAAACAGAAGGAATATCTGCTCAGTAATTTTCCAAGCAGACTTTTCAGTGAGGCTCCATCCTGCAGAGACTTTCTGATGTGAAGAGCTATAGTCAGTGCAAGGTAGACTTCAAAGTGCAGCATAAGACTTCATCAGTGTGATTATGTTTTGAACTTCTGATGGCTTACTTCTAAACCTCTGTGCAATTCCCTGACAATTATCAATGACATGGAAATTATAGTGAGCATGTACCTTAAGAAACCTGCCATCTCAAGACACACAGACCTCGGTGTATGTTAGGAGATCTTTTATTACTTGAAACAGGCTTGAGAGTCTGGGCTGAATAGGAAGAGTAGACCAGTGAAAGGAGGTGTCAGACTTAATCACAGGATGACTCTGCTCCTTTTCCATTAAGTAGCACCCCAATGTCACTAGAGACAGAGAGAAAATAGATTATTTCCTATTCATTGTCATATTTGAGAAGAAATCTTTGCTTGAAAGAAATATTCTGTGATAGCAATGGGGTCTGTTAGAGATGTCCTGCCAAGAGTCAGGCACAGGCAATGATAATTATTTGTTATCAGGGTGGAAGCCACTTTGTTAAGCCATATTCAGAGTTCAGGTTAGGTGAGCTTCACCACATTTTTTTCAGATAAGTACCTCACCAGCTCCTGAGCCCTCATGCAGGAAGCCTTAAGCTCCTGAAGCTTTCTTTTTTTGTCCCTCTCCTCTTTCAAAACCAGCCAGAATCTGACACTTCGCAGGACAGCACCACTTTTAGGCAAAACAGATTATACATAAAGTGACCCCACAGATTCCAGCCCCACCCTGGAGACGTCCTGCTCAGCTGCAGTGCTGCATAGCTCCCAGAGCCCTGCATTCTCTAGTCCACCCGGGATTTGAAATATGTCTGGAATATATTGTCACTGTTACAACCTCTGGATGTCACTTAAAAGGAGGTTCCAAGGGACTGTTACGACCTGGTGAGCTAAGAGTTACAATACTGCTGCTCTTCCAAACCCTGTGCTGTTGGGCAATCACCTGCCAGTTTACAGGTACCTTGGATGCTTCAAGGAAGTGGAAAAAGAATCACTTGTCAAAAGGTAATGGATGAACTGATTTTTGTTTGTTTGTTTTGAAGACAGTATCCAAAATAGGGACAGCACTTTATAAAAGGAGCAATTAAGAAGCTCTAGTTGAACTATGTCACTTGAGTTATTTACCCTGGGTCCACTCCAATAAGCTAAGGGCAGTATGTGATTATAGATGAGACTTGAGTGTGGTTTCTCTGTATTGAAACTGAGCAGGCTCTTTTGCTTACCTCTGTAGGTAAGCTCTGTAAGCTTTGCTTATCTCTGTAAGGTAGTGATGCTACCTTATTCCAGTGATAATGAAAAAGAACAAAATGTAGCCTTAAAATGTTATGCATGCTAATAGGGGATTTTTTTTCCTATTCATACTAGCTTAAATTATCTTTATTCATATGCCACATAAGATGCATAGGTCACGTATTTATAGACTCATTAAAAAAAACACTTGACAGCTTAAGAAAGAATTTTATCCACAAAAGGAAACAATTACACAAAATAGTCATCAGAAAGAAGAATGATTCCAAGTATACAGCTTACAAGGCACAGAGCAGGGCTTTGCATGACAATAAACTGCTGTAGTGATGGAGGAATGAGAAACAAAAATTATTGTGAAGAAAAGGTCTCCCACAGAGTTCAGTACAAGCTATCTCTTGAAACAAAATGCAAGAGATCTGAAATTAGCACTAATAATACAACTGCCAGCTCAGCCCCAACTTTTTCAGGCCCTCTGGGCTCAATGGTAGATGAAGTGTTCGGCGAGGGTACAGCAGCAGCCAGCACTAGAGGGTTTGGGTTTGATGGTACCAGTAACAACACAGCCTCATTTGGAATGATAGCAAACCAAAACACTGACATTTGGATCAGTGTCGCAGCAAGGGATCAGTTTTGGCACACAAAGCAGTGGATTCTTACATTTGGGGACAGATGGAGGAGGGTTTGGATCATCTAACACATCTTCCTGTGGATTTAATGCATGGAGAAGCTAGAACATTCTGCACTCCCTCCTGCATTCATGAGTCAACTACACACTCAGTACCATCAGTTTAGGCTTTTGCTGTAAGTGGCTTCTCTAACTCAAAAAAGTTTTCAGCAGAAGTACAATCCAGGCACATGAATATAGAATGCATGTATAACCTGGGCAACACTGAAGAGCATCGCATTGCTCAAACATTTATTTTTGAATGAGCTCTTGGAGCAGATATGGCTTTACTGTACAGAAAGTAGATATGAGTTTCTTTATGAGCTTTTAAAATCTAGGAGCCTCGATCCCAGGTTTCTTCACAGCCCCATTGTTTTAATTGAGGTTGCAGTTAATAAAGATGGAGATGCAGATTGATAAAGGCCCTAAGGTTCCAGACTAATGCTTTGAGACAGTAGGTATTAAAGGGCTCATTTACATGGTGATATATACATTAGGGAGGCACAGCAAATCACCTTTGCTTTAATGGGAAGACAAACAGAGCTGAAACATGGAAGATAACAGGGGAGGTCAAAGGGGAAGTATATGAGTAAGAGAAGCCAACAGAGTATACAGTTTCTGGATTCCTTGGCTTGTGACCTGCTTCAGGTGTTTTTCAGGGTTTTTTTCAAGCCCACTTGCAGGCAGTTTCTGAGGATATGTGTCTGTACTGCACACTCTGCCAACAAGGGAAGGCAGGAGCAGCAGTCAAAAATACTCCTGAGCACATCCCCCTGTGCTCTTAGGAATATATTGGACATTGTGTGTTAGATCTTGTGTGAAGGACTAAGGGAGCTTCATCTGGGAGGAAAAAAAAAGTGTGAGGTGGGGCTGGCAGAGAAAAAGTCCTGGAGTTCGTGTCTGTCATAGTCTGAAAAGTAACCATTATTTGAAAACACAGTGATAGGTATGCACTGAAACTGAGATGTCCTTGTCTGAGGACATGAATCATTTCCAGTTAGTGTAAAGACATTTCCCACACCAGCTGTCATTTACCTAGTGCAGTGCTCTTCCTGCGCTGTTTCTGATACCCAGTGCCCTTAGGTGTTCTTTAAGAATTGTGCACTCCAGCACCTTTTGAGATAAAACCTCAGTTACCTGAACAGCCTTGTTTCATACATAGCTGTATTGTCTATGAGTAGCTATGATAAGCCCAGATGTTAACATGGTGGCATGTTCTTTTATGCACTTGCTTGCAGTTGCTGGGAGAAAAAGAGAGCATTTAGGTGCTTTGTGAACATCTAGAGTTGTTAACTCCTTTCCCAAGCCTGGATAGACAGCTCCCCAAGAAACTGCATTTCCCAGCTGCTTTCTTTGGGACATTCTTTCAGAAGGCAGAGGTGGCTATGTCACTCTTGGAAAGGTCCTGCAGAGGAGTCCCAGGTCTCCTCAAACTCATCATCCTCACACTGAAGTCATCATCTTCTGCAGCCCCCATAGCATGCTGAGTGCTGCAGAGGGATTGTGGCCATCAGGCACACAGACAACTAAGCAGTGGTTAGTGCCTCGCCTTCCCAGCAGAAATCTGCTTAGTGGAGGGAATAACATGGTCCTTAATAAGAAACTCCTTCTGTTTCAAATTAAACAAAAATTGCTGCTTATAAGTCACTTGATCCTTGAGCTTTGTTTCTCAATTTCAGTCTCCCTGCTATTGAGCTTCCATCTGCTTTTAACCATTTTTACTACCCATATGTCTCTTAATGCTGTATCCCTTCAGAATGGCCTTCTAATTAAGTAAGCTCTGAAAATGAAAAGCAGCAGAGCAGCAGCTTGCCTGCTCTCTGTACCCTTAATCTGGCAGTCCTCTATGTGCTATTTTGGAAGCTAAATTGAGGTCACTGACATTATGCATATTTGTTGTCTGATGCAGTCTTAAAAGCCCCAAATCCTCTATTCAAAATGATCTTTAGGCACATGGGTCAAACATTTGCAGGAAGAAAAATAAGTGTTTGGAGCTTTAGCAGATTTAGAGCAACAGGGGAGGAGTGAGGAAGGGGCCACAATCTCAGACCAGTATTTCATTTGCAATAAGGTTCCAGTGACCAGTGAAAAGATCAGTGTCACTGGTGTTAACAAAACAAACATTTCCAGTGACATGTGAAAAGGGAAGATGGGAGCTCTGCTAGACAGAAATATCCTGTAGAGGTTGCAGTCGCCCTTCTGTTGCAAATTGTGTAGAAACCAGTTACTGCCTCTTGTCAAAATATGTTCTGCTGAAATTGCACAGAAGAAATTAATGCACTTGAGTTCCTCATCAGTAATACAAAAAAAAGCAGGTACTGTTTATGTGGAATTAAATATTATACCGCATGTGGGTAATGCTATACCTTAAAATTTTGCTGCCCTCTGCCTCAAGGGGAAATAACACCTTTTTTTTTACATTTTTACATTTGCATCAGAACTCAAAAATTCTGAAAATCTTTTTGAAACCTTGAGAATAAAGAGTTTTCTGTTGAAATTTCCAAGATTGCTGGAGAAATAATACTGTGCATACTCAGTGCATTTTGTTGAGGCAGGATTATTTTTCACTCATTGACTGCATGATTCAGAGGAAGAAAGAGTCTGATCAGGTAAACAAAGTATTTCTGAATAATGCAAAACAAGGGCAATTTTAAAAGAGAGGTAGAAGAAACACAAAACTAAAAAGACCAGCCTTACAGAAAAATTGGTAGTAGAATGGAAAATCTGAGACTTCAGAAGAGTTATTTGGAGTCATAACAAATTTTTGCAGTAGGACTTCATCAAAACAAATATGGCCGTAAGTAATGTTTCTGATTCAACTAAACTGCATTTTGGTGGGATGTTTTCACCAAAACCATGTAATTAGCTGTATTTCATACAAAACTTTCTCAAAATATTTTTGCCTAAAGATTAATTCTTTAGATGCCTTTTAAGTAGTGACCCTTCCATTATATTTGAGTTGAAAACATATTTTTAAAAACCACGTGAGTTGGAATGAATCCCAGTCCATGTGGAAGTGGGTTGGTTTTGCATCAGATAACTGCCTCTGCCATGGGATCTTACATCAGGAGAATGATGCTACGAAGGTCACACTGGTGTGCAGACCAAGCATGCAGTATCTCAAGCTGTATGGGGAAGAGAGGGGAGGACTGTTTGGAAAACACTTTCATTATTAACTTCTAGAATGCCACTTTCAAGGTACAATGGGAAGGAGCAGTAGTGTTCACATCAACAGCTTCAAAGGTGGCAGGAAGGGAGATGAGTTGGACATATTCTCCCCCACAATTTCCCTTTTCCTTGGTCTGCCAAAGTGAGGGGGAGGAAGTCAAATGTACGCAGTACTGTGTTTCAGTCAGCTGTGTATCTGCCTCTTATCTTCCAGCCATGGGAGCTGGATGAGGAGTAGAGGCAGCAGACCTTCACAAGACTATCAACGGCACCAGCCCTCAGAGGCATTCCCCTGTTTCCTATGTGTGTGATAGGGTCATGGCCTAGTTTGCTAGTTGTTTTTAGTGCACATGGCAAGATCTTTGCTATTGATGCCTGAGGTCCTAGGTGTGGTTGCCGTTTGTTTATGCAGACACCTAATTCCCATGGCTTGAGCTACTGCAAAACTTATCTTTCCTCTACATCTGAAACTTGTGGTAGCTCATTATTCAATCCTTACACCTCATTATCCCAGCTTGTTTGCTTTGCTTTGCCACAGTTACCTTAAAACAATCCTGAACTGGGAAAAAAAAAAAAAACAAAAAACAACACAACAAAAAAATGACAAACACAACAGCCAACTCTGCAGTAGAAAAGAGGGATGAGATGTATTAGAGGTATTTAAAGTAGTGAAGGAGAAGATCTTAAGTCCAGGGACACGATAATATGAAACATGGTAAATTTAGAATAATGAAAGATTAAGGGATTTAACCTTTTTTTTTTTTTTTTTTCTTAAGCCTAAGCATGTGAACTTTAGCCCTCCTGGTTAACTTGGCTTGGCAGCACATTGCATTTTTCATGTGATCGTTTTATTTTTGTTCTTGGTAGAAACAGAAGTTCGTTAGATCACATTGCAAGTACGCAAAAGCCTACAGGGGCTCGATCAAGATAGTCTAAACACACAATTTTGGCTTCTGTAATTCTTTATTCATCACAGTTACTGTTTTTAATGCTCTGGTCACTATTTGAATGCTATGCTACGTTATGGTATTTTGGTGGGTATGATGAAAACAGCTAGGTATAAGTGCTATGAATAGTTTTAATAATACCATCCACTTTCGTTTTCTGAGTGCATTTTCCTTGCTTTAAGCTGAAGAACCATGTTCACTTTCCCTTCTTGCATTCCATGGAAGGGTTCCTGAGGCCTTTCCCTGAATGGTGACCCTTTTTGGAAAGTGGTGGTAGCCAAGGAGCCCTTTGAATTGAGAGGAAATGTGAGCTGATCAGCTGGAGAGCTGGCTGGCTGCCAGGAGCTCTGGTCATGTAAAGCCACACTGCCCCTTGCTGCTAGTCCTGGCTGGCCCCTCTCTGCAGAACCGGCAGGAGTGCGCGGGAAGGGGAGCAAAACCTCTCCTCCGCCCATACTTAGTACCGCTGGTTCCACTACCATAAAGTCAAGACTGACTCAGAGCAGGGTTAGCAGATCCCCATCGCTTATTTATGCAGTACCCTGGCAGGACACACTCCAACGCAGGTTTGCCGTTCACAGCAGCTGCCTGCCTGTGCACTCTGCCTGTACTGGAACAAGAGGGGTACCGAGGCACAGCTGTTTCTTGTGGATGGAAATAACTTGCATCATGGCCGCCACTGCAATCAGCCCGCCAACAAGGACAGAGCTGCTTCCGCGTGGTGCAATCTTTGAAGCGCCAGCTGGAGCTACGGGACCAGGAGAGGCTGCCAGCATGGCTGGAGCCACCTGCGTTTCTACGCCCAGAGCCACCTGCATTTCCACTGCCCGCGGATTCGCATCGGGAAGAGAAGACACGAACGGGTTTGCCAGCTCTGCTCTTCCCCACCCTTCCAGCTCCACCTGTGCAGTGCTGCTCAGCACTGTGCTGTGGGTCAGGTCAAGCCACAGCTGCTTCAGGGATGTAGGACCTGTATCATCATCTCCACATGCTTCAATGCTTCTACCCACTCTGCCACCCAAAAGGGGAGCTGCTCACTTTTCCAAGTCACCTTCCAATTCTCCATTACAACTTCACTAAGAGGCACCATTTTCCTAAGCTTTGATTCTGTATTTTGTCCAATTCAAACTATGCAAACCAGCAACCATCTTGTTCCCCGTACGGACCACCAATTATTCTGTCGTGTTTTTTAAAAAGAGACGACAGAAATTAAGCTCTCAAATGAATTGGAGAGAAAACAGAATTATATTTGGAGAGAAAGATACAGACAGAAATTACAAAGCAGATTCAACATCCATAGCGACCTCCTTGAATTTTCTCCCAACCCAAAACTAAATCTATAATCCCCAGTGCTCCAATCCTCCCCCCGACAATGCCTCTGCCATCCATAGGCCTAAACACAGCCTCTGGAGGCCCCAAAACAGGCCTACTCCTTACATGTTTGTCCCAATAAAAGCAGCCCCCACCCAACACAGGGCCAGAGGAGGAGGAAAGGAGAGCGAGCTGCCCTCGCCATGAGTTTATAAAGAGATAGCAGAATTATGGGGTTGAATAACAATTTTCAAGTCCCTAGAGGATTTTTTAACCCTATAGTTCCCAGTCTGGGACAGAGACTTTCTCTGAGTTTTGATTTTACATACCTCCTTCTATACTTGAGGTGTCCAAAATTTACAAATTTGGTAATTCTGTGTATGACAACAAGGTGAGGAAATGCAGAAGCCCATCTGTGGCTCAGACAGTCCTATATAAAGAAATTAATGTCTTTACATTAATTTCTGTCCCTGACTTCCAGTGCTCCTTCCCACGATTCCTAGATTTATAAAAACTACCATATGACAAGCTGCCTGTCCCTGCCCAAACTTGTGGGGTGCTTGAACACTGTTGCAGATCTGCTTTGGCAGCCCAGAGCCCAGCTGCAAACATTCCTGAACAGGAAAAGACAGTGGCATTTGGTGTCCGTGGTGCACGGTGTGCATGGTGCACAGTGTGCTCAGAGCCCACTGGCAGGCACTGCCTCTGTTGTTGCTGCTCTTTCAGATTAACCCAAGGAATGTTCTCTCTCATGTTGGACATAAATCTGCCTCTAACTGTGACAGCATCTTTGGGTAATTGTCATAAATAAACAGGAAGACTTGTTTTCCTTCTGCTCCCTCCTTTAGTGTGACTATTTAGTAGAGAACTATAATCAAAAGCATGATCATTCCATGGTGACAAACCTTTTGCCTAGAACATACTTGGTTTTGCAGCATGACCTACGTGAGTGCCACGCTGCCATCACCTGGAAGGAGAGACTAGGGCAGATGTGGCCTTTTCGGTGCGTGAGGAGCTTGCTGGATAGCAGGCATGGAGTCCTAGGGCTGCAGGGCCTCAGTGGTGAGCTGGGCAGTGAGGGACAATGCAAGATCATTCATGGGTTTTTCCTGCTCACCACACAAGGGCTCTGTTCCTCTGATAATGTCTGTGCTCTTGGAATAGTTACCAAAATGGAGATGAGGAAAAAAAATATTATATCTAGACAGAAAGCCAGAAAACAAGGGAAGGTCAGGAAAAAAACAAAAAAGCTACTGCATGACAGGGCTGTTATGGTAGTGATTGATACATGTATCTTAGAGGTAGAGTGCATTTAATGCAAGTGTTCATGCCTCAGACCTGGTGTTTGTGACAGCACTGCGACATTGAGGTAGGAAACTGAGGTCAGAACAGCAGGAAATCTGCCAGAAACAAGGGAGGAAAAGAGATTTAGCAGGAGAACCAAAAGGAAAAAGACAGATCTTAGAGTCTAAGGTAGAAATGCTGCAAAATTTGTCTAATTAAGGAATATAGAACTAGACCAGGTGAGTTAAGGACGTTGATTTGCACATCAGGAATAAAGGAGAAGAGGCCTCACAAAAATAAAGTCAGAGATGCAGGATGAAAACCAGGACAGAAGCATGGGGAATGGGATTGAAAGGGCTCAGAGGGAGGGGTGATAAAGTCACATGCTGTGGACAGGTCAAGGATGGTAAGACTAGTATAGGTCCTCATGTTCAAGTGAAAATTTTTATTACCTGTTGAGAACTGTTCAACTGAGTAAAGGAGACTTAAAACTAGGTAACAGGCTCAAGCATAGAGCTGAAGGATCAGAATTCATGGCACCTTTACACATCCTGGAAAAAAATACAGCTCAAAATATAATTGCCTAAGAAACCTTTGATAAACTGCTGCAGCTACAGTTAGCAGACCTGACTCCCTCTTTTCAAGAAGGTGGGTGGGTGGATGGATGGATGGATGGTTGGATGCATGGACAGATGGAGCAGGTTTGCTTTTGGAACTCACCCTTTTTGCTTCCTGCCACGCATGTACTGGTCATGATGAAAAAATTGGCTTTGTCTTCAGCTGAAACTTTCATACACGTTAATGTGTTTAAATAACGGATTGCACAGATCCTAATATGGGTGCTGAAAACAAAGGCTGTACAAATAAATACTGGGAAAGGACCCACAGCTTCCTCAAGTCTGATAGCCAGATTTCTTTCTGCATGCTTTGCATCCTGTTGATGATATGATACTTTATTCCTCAGTAATGTCCAAGACATACTGCATTAATCAGATAATGTAACTTTCCATGATCTAGCCCTAAGAAATATTATTTAACTTCTTTCCCCTCCCTCTTTGCCCCTGTTTGACAACTGACTTTTCCTCATGGTTTCTCCAACACAAGAAATCTGGCAAAAGTTGTGATATTGTTCTCAGAACAGTGTTTGTGGTGTGATTACTGTGTGATTAGCTACCTGAAGCTTAATAAAAGCCTTTTCTCTTTCAAAGGCTTATCTGTGATCCATACTGCACTTGAATAGGGTCTCGTGAAAACCAGTGGGAGTATGGACACGAATGCAGTTAAATCCACAAATGTTTTCAGGATTTGGGTACCCAAGGGTAGTACCCAAAACCAGCCATACACACAATGACCGCACATTCTTTCAGCTTTGCAATGACTGCATGGAAATTGTATCGGATGTGTGGTGCTGATATGAAAAAGAAAGGAATATATTCTTGAGTCATGCAAAAAACGTATTATTAGTTCCCTTCCCCTGCCTTGTGTGGTGCCTTCCCCATACTGTAGCACTAGTCATATTAGATACACCTGAAGACAGCTTCTCTCTTTTGTTGTAGTTGCAGGTGGAGCTTGATCAGGAATATCAAGACAAATTCAAAAGACTGCCTTTGGAAATTCTGGAGTTTGTACAGGAAGCCATGAAAGGGAAAATCAGCGAAGATGGAGACCACAGTTCTGCCCCTTCTTCCCTGGCATCTGACAGTGGAAAATCAAATCATAAACCCCTGCAAAGTGAAGAGGAATTGGAAGAAGATAATCCAGAAAAGGTGTTTGATACTACTTTTTAACTGCCCAAGAAACAATTGGTGTGCCAGGGCACACCAATCCCCAGCTGCCCATCTCCGCTCTCCCAGTGTGAGCTGCTACTGAAGCGCTTTGGGAGATAGGAGGAATCTGCATTCAAAGTGCGCATTTTCCAAAAGGAACATTTTATAAAAAGTATCATGCAAAGGTCTTCATTCTCATTCTTCATCTTATTATTATTCTGAAGCTTAGTGCAGCTGTAATGGGAAAATTAATGTTAACCATTCTCTNTGAGTGCATATATGTTTGTGTATATATATATAAATATATATATGTATATATATATATATACACACATCTGTCTATATACACACACAGCATGTTTCTATTAGAGGTTGGTGTGGTCTCTTGGCTAAATGAAATGTTTCAGGGCTACGTGAATAGAGAGAATCTTGTTGAAAGCTAACATCTGGGTTATACTGCTAGAAAACAGTCATCCAACCATAAAATTCCTTTTGTGGTGTTAGTGTTGTAAATCAAAGTAGTTTTAGAATATAAATTTGATACATATTTTGCACACTCAAAAGTATTGATTTTAAGTATCATATTTTAAGCTTACCGAATTTGATAGAATTATAAAATGTTTAGGACTACAGTATTTGACAATTAACAGAATCTTCCATTATTTTTAAGTCTGAGGTTCAGTTTTAGTAATGTCTGAAATTTAAAAGCAAAATATAGAAACCTGATCACTGTTATTTAAAAATTTATATTAATCTGTTTAACTGACTTCTTAAAATAAGAACAATCAAAGTTAGCGTGCTGTATGTTCTGCATGAGAGAAGTAACAACACATTTTGAGAAAACCCTATCGGATGACAGAGAAACCCTGTGAAAGTCTGTATATTCAAAAGAGTAAAGAAATGCTATTCTCTGGATTCCCATACTAACAGAAATAGGAATTATGAAATGTTACAGAGGGCTTCTTGTACCCAAGCCAATGCTAAAGGCCTTTCCTCAGCCATGGGGTGAAGAGGCGAGATACAGATTTGTGTTGAGAGGCTTGATCCTGCAAATTCGCCTTTTCCTGCGCACCACCGGGCTGAGCACAGCTGTGCTGGGGAACAGCATTCACACACGCGTTTCCAAGTTCAGGACCTTACTTGATGGTAAAAAGCCATGTGAGAAAGCCGTTAGTTCTGTAGGGAGGAATTTTAATACATTGTAACAGTTACTTTACTTCCATTCCCTCAGGATTTTAGTACTTTAAAGTAACTTATTTTATTTAAATTTAAGCAATAAAATAGAAATCAAGCTTAAGTTTTCAGTTAAATAATAGTGTGTNGATGTGTGGTGCTGATATGAAAAAGAAAGGAATATATTCTTGAGTCATGCAAAAAACGTATTATTAGTTCCCTTCCCCTGCCTTGTGTGGTGCCTTCCCCATACTGTAGCACTAGTCATATTAGATACACCTGAAGACAGCTTCTCTCTTTTGTTGTAGTTGCAGGTGGAGCTTGATCAGGAATATCAAGACAAATTCAAAAGACTGCCTTTGGAAATTCTGGAGTTTGTACAGGAAGCCATGAAAGGGAAAATCAGCGAAGATGGAGACCACAGTTCTGCCCCTTCTTCCCTGGCATCTGACAGTGGAAAATCAAATCATAAACCCCTGCAAAGTGAAGAGGAATTGGAAGAAGATAATCCAGAAAAGGTGTTTGATACTACTTTTTAACTGCCCAAGAAACAATTGGTGTGCCAGGGCACACCAATCCCCAGCTGCCCATCTCCGCTCTCCCAGTGTGAGCTGCTACTGAAGCGCTTTGGGAGATAGGAGGAATCTGCATTCAAAGTGCGCATTTTCCAAAAGGAACATTTTATAAAAAGTATCATGCAAAGGTCTTCATTCTCATTCTTCATCTTATTATTATTCTGAAGCTTAGTGCAGCTGTAATGGGAAAATTAATGTTAACCATTCTCTCCTCTTTTTATTTTCTTTTTTTTTTTTTTCCCCTTTTGGCCAATTTATAATGGGTAATTTTCGGGCCCTGTTCACTGTTAAGAATGTTTAATGAAGACCAGTGTATTTTACAGAGACAAAATACGTGCAGATTTCCTTTTGAAGTGCCAGTGCAAAGTGCTCCAAACTAATACAGAACCTAGAGCTTATTGTAACAGTAGTTAATCATATTTGTTTCCTTCTTTATAACTGCACCTTGACAGCTGTACCATCATTTTACAGTTGCACTGAAATATTTAACCCTTTTTAGCTTTGCAAGCACTGGTGGCTTGCTGTTTTGATATTATGTTTATCACATGGAAAGAAATATATTTGCTGCTGAAAATTCCTGGAACTGTGGGGACAAGAGGAAAAGAAAGAGAAGAACTCCACCTGAAGATTGTCAGTGTCTCTGTATGTCTGTGTCGGTTACACTGTGTGAGTGCATATATGTTTGTGTATATATATATAAATATATATATGTATATATATATATATACACACATCTGTCTATATACACACACAGCATGTTTCTATTAGAGGTTGGTGTGGTCTCTTGGCTAAATGAAATGTTTCAGGGCTACGTGAATAGAGAGAATCTTGTTGAAAGCTAACATCTGGGTTATACTGCTA
>WBNM01002445.1:159629-289238 GCA_013399055.1 Ramphastos sulfuratus | reverse complement strand
ATAGTGTGTGTGTGTGTGTATATATATATAAGTTCAAATCTTGGAAAACAAACAGTATTTTGATGTTTCTTTTTTAAACTTAGAGCAGAAAGAAGGAAAATTGCACATTGTTTGGAGACCATATTTTGGATTAAGCTGTTCTGGTTTACGATGATGAAATTAACGAATGTGTACTTCAAAAATCCAACTTTCATCTTAATGCTAGGAAAGGGGAATCCTCTGTTAATCCTTGTTTTGCACTTTGGAATCGATCGTCATCACTCATTGAAAACTTAAGAGTCAGGTTGTAATGCTGCATTTTATAAAGTAAAAATGACATGTTGCCTAAATTATTACAAGAGTAACGTGTAATGTTACACGCTAGCAGTGTTCACAGTAAAACCGAAGGTTATTGTACAGTACAGGCTCTGCCGTAAAATCACGGCTCCTTGGAATTTCACCACGACATTCCCATGGACTTCAGCAGAGCCAAGACATCACTGCAGTCTTCAAAGAGACTTGGGCAAATGGTAATTAACGTTTTGTTTATATTTAAAAATCAAGAAACATACCAGTTGAATTAATATCCTATCAGCTGTAGTCATTTTACAGTATCATTTGTATCTGACCATTTCCTGTACTCAACATTTTTTTATATCTGTACAGTGCCACTTTCTGCAGGTGTAGGTTAGTGTGTAACACTGTACATCTTGCATCGTTCAAACTATTTCAGTGAAACAGATATTGTTTAATATTGATATTACTTGAACTAGAGTAAGATAATGAAAAAAGGGTCTTTATGATGTGCAAGTCTTGTGCCTTTTATGTATTTGCCTTGTTCTGTGTTGAATGTGTGGAAATGCTGTATTGTGGGTTTTCTGCTGTATAGAATAGAGCTCTCTATATTAAACTAGGTCGTGCACTTCAGATATCTTTACACTACTGAAAATAGCTTGGTTTTGGCAGTATAAACGGAATTTTAAAAATTCTAATGAAGGCCAGACACTTTAGATTTAACATGTTCATAATTATGTTAATTAATGCTCATGTATTAGCTAAACATTCGCTGAAAGATAACTAAAGGGACATCATTGCTTGCCTTTCTTTGAAATCAGTGTTTCTCTTGTACATGGTATTAATAGTGTCTGTGATTGATTAGTCCTTGATGATTTGCTCTCAAAGTAGGATAAAATACTTCAGTTAACATGTACATACTTTCAGTTCCTCAACCTATGATTGTTTCAGAGGCATAATTCACATTTTTGTAAAAATTCTATGCAATTTTGTGGCATGATGTTTCTTCCACTTGTAATTTTATGTGCTCACGTTACAGATCCAAAGGAGAAATAAAAATTTCTTAACGCAAGGCGGTTGTTTACTCTGTTCATTGAATCAAAAGCCACAGTTAACCCAGGAGACCTTACTGACCTCAGAGACCTTGTCCTAACCCCTATGCTCCTGGGAAGTGGAGTGCCAAAAGGAGTCAGTGAAGTTTTTCCTGCAGGCTCTTGTGTTCACAACAAGAACAAGAAATCATGCGTCCTTGAGCATCCATCCCCCACCCCTCCCAGCAAAATGCATGTTTGCTGGCACTCTGAAACAACAGGAAACAAAAAAAAGTACACAGCAGCCCATGAACTAGTAGGACTTACTGGTTGACAGGATGGGCTTTTGTAGAACAGAAGTTGCTTGGTTTTCAGCCATACTAGTAAACCACCTCAACAAATTATAGCAGGGCTGCTTCTCTTGCGCTGCCCCAGACGTTCCACTAATTGACCGTGCAATTGTGTATGTGCTGTGAAACGTACCTTTGCAGGGGCTATCCACTGAGAGGCTTCTGACTTGCCTTTCCCTATTTAATTTACTATGGAAAAAAAAATATCTGTGGGAAAAGAGGTAGGCAAGTGTATTAATCCAGCATACTAAGGGATATACCTATTAAAATAAATGATCTCCGGGGCAGATAGACTCAAATTGCTCCCTAGAAGAGGTGTGGGGAAATGGGGTCTGACAATAGGGTACAAGAAGCAAGGAAGGGAGGAACAGAGCTGAAAATTGAGCCGACAAATTTGTTAGAGAGGAATAAGGCTAGGACATAAATAGAGGAGGAGAGGGAAAGCAAAAGAAAAGAAGCATCTTTCCTTCCCAAAGGAGGAACAGTGGAGTGTGACATCAAGAACAGGGTTTGCCAAGGCCCCATCAGCAAGCTACCCATCATGTAGTGACACAGGTGAGGGGAGGCAGATGGGGCCACAGCGCGGTGGCAAGAATTTCAGGAGGACAAGGGGGAGATGGTGACAGCAAGCGCAGAGGGAATAGCCAGGAGGCCATGGGAAGGATTGGGAAATAACCCTCAGTTCCCACAGGGCTCAGAAAGGATTCTCACAGCTGGCTGAGCAGACAACCTCGGTGCGTGTTGTACTTCAGCCACAGGAGACTGACTTGGCTGCTGAGGAGAGATGGCAACAGGCTGGGATGTGTGGAAGAGCTATCTGGAGGCCAAACAAGGGAAAGATGGTGTCACAGAGGCCAGGCATTGGAACCAGAACTGCTATGCAATGCAGTCCTGTTGGACTGCTGAAGCTTCAAGTAGTTTCTGCAAATGCACCTGGTGGTGACTAGAAGAAAACCAGTCCCACCACCACAGCAGAAGTCTGTCATTGGAAGCTGGAGAAGGTGACCAAGGACTTCATTTTGCCTTCAAAGTGGATGCAGGCATAACTAGTACCACCGCTGTGTTCCACCACAAATAACTGAACATCAGCTTCATGAGCTTTACATCATTTCCTTCACAGCGATGCAGCTTCCAGGCAAGGGCTGAAGGATGTCTGGATCCAGCTGAGATGCTAGAGTGTCCAGTGGGGAGTCTCACTGAGCAGGGCAGGAAGAGTTCAAAGGAGGTGTGCAGGCTGAAGGGCTCCAGGCCTCCTAAAAGCCAGGCATGCACTAAAACACTAGGAAATCATTTTGAGCACCTGTAGTTCAAAAGATAAGAATGGGAGTTTAAAACCATGAGGACTACATCACACCACTGAACTTCAGGAGAGCTCTAAGTGCAGGAGCTGCACAAGTCATGTCTGCCAGCCCTCACTGAAGCACCCTAGCTCCTGAAGCCACTAAGTTTCAGCTACAAAATTCAGGTCAGCACTTCAGTGACAGCATTTGGGTTGTTTGGGCACTCATTCAAAGACCACTTTTGCTCCAGTAACAGCAGAGGGAGTAGAAGGATCTAACTCTGAATTTTAATTTTACCTCTCACGTCAGGCATCAAGGAGCTAGGTAGTTTCCGGCTATGGTAGTGTTATTTAACGTGAAAACAGATACGTCTTCTCTTGGATTTAGCCAGAAGACACCTGAATGCCAGGTGAGACCACTTCTGTGACCCTGACATTTCCCATGGAGTTGAAACAGTTAATGCTGATCTCCCCTCCCATCTCTGCCTGGAAAGGGAGCTTCCCTATATATGCACAGCCAGATTCACTTGGCCCTCATCAGCCCTAGTTCCTCTTCAGAGTGATGGCCCTGCCCTTACTCTTCTTTAAGGGTTCAATAGGAGGAAGAAGAGTCCCTGTCCAGTGAAAAAAGAGCTACTAAGCAAAAGGGCCAGGACAGGAAATTGAAGCCACAAGCAGCAGGTGATGGTCACTGGTGAAGTTAAGGAAGCTAACATGTTCTGGAGTTAAAAAGGTCCTCTAACAAGGTGCTATTTTGTTAGCTGTTTTCACGTTAAGTAATGCCACATAGTTACCCTTTACTTCTAAGTGGTGGGTTTAAAGGTCCAGTTCATGGGTTCCTTGTGATGAATATGATGGGGGTAGCATGCTAGAAAGGAGGATCTGAGGGAAGGAAAACCCTTAAGAAATGAAAGTTCCAAGTGCAGCTTGCAGACGGTAAAGAAGAAAATATTGGAGGTAACACATTAGCTACTGTATAATGATATGATTTTAAAGAGCCAGGGGTTCTGGAATGATGGGCTGCAAAACATGGTGAGGAGACCATGCTGTGGTGAGGGGTGCTAATTGTTTTGGCTGGATCCAAACCAGAACAGGTAGAAGGCCTTTAAGAAGTGCTGGAGGAACTAAGCTCTAATTAGGGACAAATTGAAGCCAACATGACAAACATGAAAAAAAGAAATTTAAAGCTTACTGCTGTATCAATAGAGGGAGCCTGACTAATGAGCAGGAGAGCTTGGCAACTTCCATCACCAAGAACTTTAATGTAATTATTGTTACTGAGCTGTGGTGGGATAATTGGCCAGTTCAGATAAGTGATTACAGCCTGAGTAATGAGGATCAAAAATTTTGAAAAGGAAAAAACACAAAAGAAAGAAGGGGGTATAAGTAATTTTTTTTTTCTATTTTTGGGTAAGATTAAGTTCAGTCGGTAAATGCCACTGCATTGATCTAATCTACCAATGACAGCAGCTGTGAGCAGGGCTTGCCCTCAGCTTGGGAAAGAGGTTACAGGTGTGAAATACTCTGTCCTGGGTTTGTACCAGCTTTATCAGGAAGACACAGAGGAGAAAAGCTGGCTGTATATGCTCCCTGAGCTATAGACTGATGGATGAAAACTGATCTTCACAGAAAAACCACCAAAGGCTGGCGGAAAGGCGTAACACCAGCTGACAGATGGGAACCGGAGGCAAGTGAATTAGAGGCAGAGCACAATCTTCATTTTCTTCCTTCCTGCATAAGCATAATGTAAGTACCAACAAAGAGTGGATGATGTACTGCATGAGATGATGCCCCATCATGTTACTCATGCCATGCAGAAAATGTGGATGGAGCAGAGAGCAATATCATGGGACGAGCTGGCCAGATGATCTCACAGTGTCTCCTGGCCTTAATGTCCATTAATCTTATCACAGTGTTTTTCTCTTGGAATTTTTTTTTTTCTTCTCAAGAGGGCACTTTCAAATGTGATCACCCGGAGGCTGTGATTCCCTTTGAAAAGGCTTTGTAACATCCTCTTAATTGCCAATGTCAGTAAAGTGGTCATTGTACCTCAGCCTTATGAGATGTCTCTGAGAAAATGAGCCACCTCTCTTCCAAGGGTATAAATCAGTAAAATATAGCATCCCAAGGGCCCTCAGCAACAGACTCAACCCAAGTGCTCCCACAGCTTGCCACCAGCTGAGCAAAGCAGATGAACTCCCTGGCTGGAAGCTAACCCAAGCCATAAAGGCTGCAGTAAGACTAGTCTCTGAGTCATCCAGTGCTGCCTGTTGGCTTCAGGGAAACAGCTGGAGACAGAGCCCCATTGAGGAGGAGGATGAAGGAGCAGTAGCAACCTCATGCTACAGTTTCCGTTCCAGGGTGCAATGATTTCAGAAGAAAGCTCAGTTCCTTGAGCTTCCCTCTCTATCTGGAGGAAAAGCCTCTCCAGACAAGAAAGGGCTTCTATAAGTAGAAAACCACTGTATTACTTCCCTTACGTAAATAAGTATTATGCCCTCCTTTCACTTTGCTGCTGCAAAATGCTTCCTCTGGTCGTTAAGCCAGAGATGGCAGCCCAACCATCAGCAGAACTGTTAGCTGCTGTGATTTATGGGCTGAAGGAGACCACAGAGACCTTTTCATGCTGTTCTTGCATTCTGTGCCTTGCTCAGAAACTCACAGGCAGCTGCCAGGCCCAGCTGGAGAGGGAGGGAAAGGGAAATGCCTCCCTGCTCCCCAGAGGTATTTTCCTCCACCTAAGGAAATACTGGATGGACAACAGGGCTAAGGGTGGTGCAAGCTGGTTCAAGTGGCATGTGATGTCCTGTATCGCCTGGGTTTCTACCACAGATTGAGTGATGCCATGAAATGCTGCAGTGCCATGGGAGCCTGGGTAGTGCAGGCGGCACAGGGGCTCTGCACGCTGCCTCTCTTGTGAGGGATGCAACGTAGCCCAGTGATATGGAGCATCCACCAGTGAGTGTCTCCTAGATCTGTTGCTATTATCTGCCGCAATCATGTTAGGATACCACAAATCAGAAGAAAACACCTGGTATCACCTTGATAGCAACTAAATAATTGCTCAAGGAAACCCATGTGCTCCCCACTTGCTCTGCAGCTTTACATGAAAAGCAACTATTTTCTATTCCCATAAATTAAAACCTGTATCCGGCTTTAGAAATTACTATTCCCTCGGCTCACTGGCAGACTGGGGAGCTGTGATAACTTTCTTGTGTCAAAGTAACTAATGAGAAGGAAATTTTCTGTCTCTCTATGTAAATGCTGCTGTTCTCAACTCTTTGTGGGATGCCTCAGGTCTGCAAACCAATACCACAATGTGCTGTGTGATGGCTATGGACCAGGGATGCAGTGGTAGAGCACAGGGACAGGCATTTGCTGATTTGGGGTTTTATTGGACCTGCTTCACTAGGGGGTTAAGGTGAATTTGACACAATTACTGATATCTTGCTTCATAGAGTTAATACAGGTAAATATTTTTTAGGTATATTACAAATTCTTACAAGCACTTGAGATAGTCACAGCAAAGTACTATTTGACTATGCTACCTTAAGAGCTGTATGAAAACCAGCACAGGACCTGCATGTGAAATGAGGAGCTGGTTTTTACACATTCCTCGAGCAGGTTCCTGCACTTCTCCTGGGTTGCACTTTGATTTTCCAAACCTTTCCCATCTGTTGGCATTAGCCAATGCTCTGCAGCACTCTCAGCAGAAACCCAGCCTGGAGGAGAAGAGGGGCAGCCTCACTGTCACTGGCAGAAGATAACCTTCAGGCAGGACCAGGCAGACCAGTGGGATTTTTTCCTCCTGCTGCTCTGCTGACAGGCAGGGTATCACACCTTTGCCTGACTCATTAGTTTGCAGCCCCCCATCACAAAGTCCCTGAAAACTGTACAGCATTTGATCTATTTGCAATGCCCATGTGCAGTGCATGTCCTATTTCTTCTCCATTCACTTGGTTTCTGAACACCCTAGAGCATCACCAGCTCTATATTTTTTTGTTCCATAAGGTGATTTCTTCCATATTTCTTAAAGAAAGAGGGTATTTCTTGAGCAGCCTGTCTAATCTGCTTTAGAGATCAAGGGGATCTTGATGTAAAAAAAGCCACCCACCATCCTTCCCTCCTGGGTCTTACCATTGCATATCGTGCCTGCTGCTTCCCCCATCAGCAGGACCTCAGCCACCCACAGCCACCCTTCTGGTCAGGCATAGGGGCTCCTATTCTCTGTCTTGTTTATTCTGGGTTGTGGTGAGGTATTCATGTAAGAACATGAGAGCCTTGGCCTCCCCACTGGTGCATGTCTGCTTGCCAACAGGCAGCAGCACCTAAGGAGCATCACTGCAGCATCACCTCCTCAGAGTGTGCTCTCACTCCCCTCATTAGCTTCACAGCAATTAGTGTACAGCATTGGGCTGCAAACTCCTTTAAATCTCAGAATTTACTAGCCAGATATTAATATTGATTTTTAGCCTATCTGGAATATAGAGTGAAAAATCCAATACTGGTTTTCATGAAGGGCCGTTTCGTACTTTCATAATAGATGTCAGAAAATTCCATCAATTACTGGGGTCTCTTCAGGGGAACTAATTATTGCATTATACATACCTAGTCTGAAAACTTAATAATATCTCCAGATGCTGCCAAATGTCCTTTGGAAGTCTTACAGTCCACCAGGGAACCCTCTGCTCTGCTTTTTTTTCATTTATTTTCTTTTTCAAATGAACCATCAAATATTCTGGGAGTGAACCAGATGAGAATCCCTGTATTCACAGGAATTCAAGATGGTATTGCTCCCTTCTGGAGGGGAGAGGATAATTGTTTGTATTTTTTTAATACCCAGATTATTGTAGATTTGCCTTAGGCCAAGCGTTGCATGGTGACTGCCCATTGCCACACGCTCAGGGAACTGCAGATAGATCCCTCCTGTGGGAAGTGTCCTGGCTGTAGTAAATAACATGGGGTGTGGGTATCTCTGAGGGGGGGGGGAGGGAAGTTATCCTATCATTAGGCAGATGACAAAGGCCAACAGAGGTAAGACTGTCCTAGTGACTTCTTGCATGAATGCAACAAGATCCTGAGGGACTTAGAATGTATTTTTTACATTGACTGGTTGACAAATGCCCACCCTGCATAAAAGCATCTTGGATGACTGCGATTATATCTGGTGAAGTGTTACTGCAGTATTTCCTTCCTTTCAGAGCTCCAAGTACCAAGGGCTGTTGCAGTCTACTGCAATGTGTATCAGAAACAAATAGTAGTACAAGCTCACAGCAGAAAAGGCATCATGCAGCCCTTTGCAAAAGCCACAGGTGATGTTACTGTTCATGAGAAGACAAACCAAAGTCATAAAGCATGCTCCCATCTTCCCCCATTTTCACATCCAGATGGTGGTTATGAAACAAGGAGTCATGAAGTATGTGCCTGAGTCTCAGATGACAAAACCATGTTGGTGGATCATGCTAATCATTTCATCCTTGGACCTTAAGTCCTCTTGGGTGCATTACTCATCTCTCTAGCTCTCCAAAGAACTAGATTTTTCTTTAGATGTTTGATTTTGCTGAAAGATCTAAGAAGGGCTCAAGGACATAAATTATTCTTTCTGTAGCCTCTGATAATGTATGATCCTTAAGCTGCCACCAGATCTGCCTCCTTCAGACAGTGGCATGAAAATAACATTGTGCTCAACCCAAGCCAAGAGAAGAATCTGGTCCAGACCACATTGGTTTCAGCAGCCCAGCAGCATCGTGGATGTAGATGGTATGAATGCCTGGAGATATGCAACTGCTGGAGCACCAGAACTCAGTGTCAGCCACTTTAATTAGTTTCCTACAACAGTTCTCAGAACTGAGGCCAGGTTTGTAAGGATGTAAATCAGTATGGTATATATGAGTGTGGTGTGCACATGGTGGGGTGATGAACCAGAGGTGTCAAGTAGGGCAGGAGCGAGTTTATTCCTCAGTACTATCACCCACTCAAAAAACCAAACTGGGACATTCATGAAGCTTTATTTAAGTAAATAATTAATCTTCATTTGTAATTATAAGAATCCCTAGCAATACTACTGGTGCTTACAGCAGTTACAGGTTGCACACTTGCACCTTCCCTGGGAAGCAGCAGAAGTGGGACCATTCCTGAGCTGTGAAATGGAAACCTTTTCACAGGACTCCAGGAGATGATACTTAAACACAGCCTATAGTAAAATCGGAGTTGGCAGCTCTAAACCAGTGGAGGCCACAAAGACAAGGAGCTGTAGAAACAGGTAATTGATTAAAAGCATGCAATATTTATATAAATGGCAGGAGGAGGGAGAAGGGAGGATGTTTCTATACTGTCATTTTTGCCTATCTGTCTGGTCAGCTCTCCTTCCACAGCAGAAACACAGGCACCAACCAACAGCGCCTGATCCTGCCTTTCTCTGGCAAAATTGCAATCTGCCACCAGTTACAGCAGCAGCAGGACCCATCTCACAATAAATCACATCAATTTACCAGGCAGCTTTCCACGGGAGCCACACTGTGGCTTTGATTGCAGATGAAGCCTATTCAGGCATGCTGGCACTTAGAATCGTGGTGGCTGGATTCAAGCTAAATCTGTGCTCTTCCTACAGGAGACCTGTCAGGCAAGAAGCATCAGGCATCAACATAACACTCAGGCACAGGTCTGCCAGGACCTCTCCTATTGCCACAAAGGTATTTCTGCCACATATTAGTTATAAAACATGTTAATTTAATAATGAGACAGTGATTGCACCATCCTCTTTACTGTAACCAATGAAAAGGCTGTAATGCAAACTGTTGTGCAAAGTTCCTTGTTCTAGCCAACATTCTGACACATTACATTCCTGTATAGCAGCTTTTAATTATTAATCATTTAAAGTGTTTTGAGAGATGGATTTCAGTGGATTTTAACTATTGGATTGACAAGGATATTAAATACCGAGCCCAAATTTCAATGTGATGATGTTGGTGGTGATCTTACACCATTACTTCTGGCTGTGAGTGGCTGCAGAGATTGGCAGCGAAGACTGCACATGCAGAAAACCCTCTTCTGAAGTGTGCATCCATATGGGATGAGCCTTGTGGGTTCAATTTTGTAATTGCTTCCTAGTCAAAGGCTTAAATTAAAACAAAATAAAAGCTTCTGCTTTTCCCACATTTGAGATATGCCTACTGCTCTCAAGAGATTATTGTTGGTACCTAAGTAGGACTTTTCCATGGACAAGAGGAGATACAACTGGAAATGCAGAGAGCTCTGGGCTCAACACTAAATGATAGTGATAATGTAAGTTAATATGAAATGAGTCTCAATGTCAGTGAGACAGGTGCCCATACCCTGACACAGTGATTAACCAGAAAATAATATGTCCATGTTATCCTGGGATAAGAAGTACTTGCATTGACTATAGTCTGAACGAACTGTCAAAGCTCTAGCAGTTATTGCTAGTGTATGACCAAACAAGAAAGATTTTATGAGTCTGTTGTATGTGCATTAATACTGAATTCTCTGGAAATTTTCAAATTGTGAGTTTGCAATGAGTTCCCAATGACAGGACATCCCCCAGGAGAAAGAAAGAGAGGGGAGAACATTGCTCAGCAAAGCTGACAGTTAAACATCCCCAGCGAAAAATATAACTAAAGGAATTATTTTTGTGTAAGTTCTGAGTTTGGGGGAGGAGTTTGAGCTTGGTTTTCTTTAGAAGAGATAGATTTCAATTGTGCATCTCACCTTCCAACTATTGAAACAGTTGGAAGTGAACACTTTCAAAAGATGCCTTGGTCCTGTGTACAATCCAGCCAAATGACTTAGGCTGTCAGCTCTGGGATTTTAATGTGTGTGAGTGTATGTTGTGAGGAAGAAAAGAGCCTGGACTTATCTATAGAGACTTGGAACATTTGGGGCAAGCGTTCCAAATTAAGAATGAAAACATTCCATGATTTACGTCAAAACTATAAAAATAAGCACTTCGCAGAGCTCATGCCCTGACTGAAGTCAGCATCTCTGATCCAAAACATGCAGAAATTACTTTTAATTACTCCAACTCATGACAAATGAAGGTTCCCTTGGTGTTCCACTGCTAAATTATCTGTCCCATCCTGACTTCTTGTAGCCATTCCCAGATGCAAGAGATGCTGTATAAACATTTAAAATAATGTTGTGATACCCATGGCAGAAGACAGAGGAAAGAGAGAAGAGAAAGAAAGTGAAAGGCCTTATTTGTAGCTTTTACTATATTAATATTGTGCAGGCCTCCCACAAAGCTTCAACCAACCCCTTGACCTCAGCAGACTGAGGACTGCCTTAAAAATATGCAGACAATAAAGACAAGCAATAGGAAAGGGCTCTATTTCTGTGGGAGTGAGAGCCTGCCTCTCCATCCTTGGCAAACTGCATAAAGGTAGTGGAGACAGAGTGGAGAATTAAAAAAGTCCTTGAGTTGCTATGCTTCCAGCTGAGCGGAGCTACTGTGCTTCAACAAAAGCATTTTCTCTTCCCACAGTCCACATCTGCACCAGCATAACAATGCTACTTGCTCTACAGGCAAGATTTTATCACACTTCTAATGCTCAAAAAGTCTGCTGTAGTCCTCTGGGGCTTGGCTGAAGTCCTCTCCTCCCCAGTACTCCAAAACAACTCTTAGGACAGGATGCCCTTCCCCATCAGCAGGAGTCAGGCCTCCCATGAGGCTCCCCACAGGAGGTTAAGCCTTGAGCTGTCCTGTGAAGAGCATGTAAGCTTAGTTTGCTCCTCAGCAAAGCCATAGCTTTCTTGAGGGCTCCAAAGAAAGCAAATTTGGGAAGCAAAGAATTAGGGTTTACTAACAGGTACACATAGGGTTTGAAGAATTAAACTCTGAGAATAGAACTGCCATTTTTTGGCACTCTAAAACATGGAAGGCACTTTGATGAGGTGACAGTACCATCAACTGAGGTTGGCATCAGCACTTGGAAGTGTGTTGTTAGAGGCGAGATGACAATGTCATTGTAAACATGCTGCTTATGCACAGCAGAAGCTATTGGTACAACTCCACCAGGTGTATAGTGTGGGCTCAGAAATCTAGAGTGGGCACAGAGCTTCATTTGTTAGCAGACCTGCTTTAACAGCAAAATAGAGTCTTCT
Source organism: Ramphastos sulfuratus (assembly GCA_013399055.1). Taxonomy (NCBI): domain Eukaryota; kingdom Metazoa; phylum Chordata; class Aves; order Piciformes; family Ramphastidae; genus Ramphastos; species Ramphastos sulfuratus. The sequence continues at coordinate 277,185 of WBNM01002445.1, read as the reverse complement.
GCCCGAGAGTCATACACCTTTTCAGTGTCACAAATGAGCATCTGTGTCTTGCGCAACAGCACAGGACAATCTAAGCAAGTAGCAGTTTCATGCCAAAGCACAGTCCCTGGTGAGATGAAGTTGCTGGCAGTTCTGCAGACCTGGCGCACACTTGCAGGAGTGCAATTGAAGCACTAAGACTGGAGTGACTGGAAATGCCAGGGTTTCGAATGCTCCAGAAGGAGCAAGTGGCAGGATGAGGGCAATGGGAAGGCACATACTCTTGACACGTTAGTAGGCCATGAAGAGCCAACACATATCTACAGGAAGATTTTGAACCCACCAAGTGTAGGAGATAAGGGAGAATTGATGGGAGTCAGGTGGGACACAGGGGAGGGACTGACCTTCATCAGCACCAGATGAGTATAAAAAGACAGTTTCAAAGCTAGGATGTGATTGCTATCTTAAGGAGAGTTTGGGTTGTTTTGCAGGGGTCATCATTTGTTCTCCACGGCACCATGAAAGGTCCTGGATATGCAGTCTGGGTATCAGCATCACGGATGTGGTTTTGGCTGTGTGTGAATAAATTAGTGAGAGTACAAATGAAAGAAATCATGTTTTGATTCAAATTGAAATCACCTTTTGCTGGCACAGAGGTTGGTACAGCAGGGTACAATGAGATTTCTTACATGCAACCTGATCTCCTTTGGAAGTGTTTAATGGTGTCATCAACAGGTAAGTGGAAAAAAAAGATTAAGTATTACTTCAGTTGGTGCAGTAGTTAATGCTTGTCTAAGTTGTCAGTGAGAATGCCTCCTGCTAGCAGCACTCAAATTTTGCTCTGTAAGTTGAAAACTGTCTTTTTTGCTGCAAGGGCCCCTTCACAAGAAGTCTCAGGTGCAGAGCAAGGACCTTGAAGGCATTCTCTTGACAGAAGGGAAATGCTGATTGAGCCTCCTTCAACTGTTGGAATGCAGCACCAATTTTCGGTGCATTGCCTAAGACAAAAGGCACTTCAGTTGGGAGAATAATTTGCAATAATAAGGGTTGAAATCTAAACTTTTCAGGATATCTCGTGTCAAAAATGTACCAAAGTCAAAGTGAATATCTGGAGTACTTGATAGGCATTTCTCCTGGGTAGGGCTCCTTAACACACACCTGCCTTGCAAACAATTTGCTCTGCCTTACAATCCCTGTTGAGTAAATGCCACCAGAAGCTGGAAGGGAGTGTGACTGGAGCTCTTCCATCAGCACTCCTGCTGCTTTCCTTCCCCAAGGTGGGAAGAATCGCAAATATGAGAAAACTGTGTATGTCTCTGGAGAATGCCAGAGGCAGTACAAATGAGTAAGCGTGCTTGTGATGGGTTATCAGATGGTGTTGCTACAAAGTGTGACTTAGAGGAGATGGAAAAGGAAAAAAAATAATTTAATACTGAATTATTTGTGTTAGAATGCCTGGATATATCCTCTCCCAGCACGGCCCAGGTGTGCAGGGCAAAGAGCTCTTCTGATGGCCTGTCTCTCCAGACTATGCTGCAGGCTCTCAGAGTAGGGTGATGAGAGCATATGGTGCCTTGCTGCAGCCATGCACTGGGATGAGTGGGTTGCTCTATTTATTATTACAGAAGTGGCTCCAGACTATCACATTCCTCTGAGTGCTGCTATGTTTTCATACAAGAAGTCTTGGTCTATACAGGATGTGACACTGTTGTTAAACCAAGAAATGCAGCCCCTTTCACAAAACCCCTCACCCAAGTTCTAGCATGGACATGCACAGCATACATCAGCATACAAGGACTCAGTGTCAATAACATTCAGGGTAAGAAATCATTATAGTATCTCTCATAAGCTGTAGTATTCTTGTAGATGTAGAGTTGAAAAATCAACTCAGCACATAGCTAGGATGAGCTTGCCTGGCTCTTTTTCCAAGAAAAAGTATGTCAAGAAAGGACTGTTGATCCCCTCCCCTCAACTACGGTTGAGGTCTTCATGCTAACATGAAAAATGGTTATTCTTCTGGGGGCAAAAGCTGCTGTGAAATAATCAGGAGACAGGCTAACCAGACAAAAGTAAGAGTCAAAAATGGTGGTTTGCAGGTTGCAAACAACCAGCTATGGCCAAAGAAAAAAGTCAAAGGAAGAACTCATTGTGCATCTCCCTTCTGGCATCTAGTCCTGTTCCTCAGTGAAAGCTGACATATTGTAAAACAGATGATTTCCCTGACTTTCTTTACAGTGCTTTACACTTCCCAGGAGTTGTTTCTATATGACTGTAATAGAGCTGTCAAAATAACAGCTTGTGGTAGAGGATGTGATCACACCTCTCAGTTCTATGCTGCACCCACCTCCTGCAGTGCTTGCTTCTAATAAAAGGCTTGAGGATGGGGCCAAATCAAGGTGACACTGCCTGTGAGTACAGGATTCATCTTGGTGCTCATTTGACTGACCTTAGGAGAGCCTTGGGTTCCTTCACATTTCTCTTTGCCAAAAGCTTACAAGCCTCATCATGCCTGTGGTCTCTCAGACCTGTACAAGGTCTTTTGCACTCAACAGTCTTATCCTTCTGCATCTTGCTCTTCCTGCCCAGCATTTTCGCTCTCACCACACTGCACAGGCAACGCATGGGGCACGGCCACAGCAGCAGCTGGCTAATGGTGTGGGATTTTAACAAGTAAAGACTCTTCCAGTGTAATTTGACATGGCAATGAGAGCAGGGATGGGACAAGACTTGGTCCTTAAGCACTGCAAAATGGGTGTTGAGTAGACTGTTGAGTGTATCTTCAGGTAGTATTGCCTTGGGGCCATTTGCCTCCCTTGAGAGAGGCAGCATCTTGGTACTGGATTACCCCACTCTGGGGCAGTCTGGAAATAATTGTATAAAGTCAAATGAGCGGCAACATCAGAGCAAAATATTAATGAACGGATCAGACTCACCATCTGTCAATGTCTATTAGCATTTGCTTGGAGGCATCAGCTTTTTCCTTTCTCTTATCAGACATCTTAAGTAACCTACAGGTTCCTGCTTGCAAGGTCAGCATTTCCTATGCATAACAGCAGTATCTCTTGCACACTGAAGCTGTAGGCTGTGTAGGTCCAATGTACCAGCTCAATCAGATGTTTAAGTATCTCTGCGGGAATGATCACTGTCATCTAATTTGCTGATTAGTGTTGTCATATCTATTTGTAGAATACAGTATAATTTATGGTGAGATCTCTGGAGGATCTTCAGCAAATGCTACAAGTAATTGAATCTGCTGATTTCTAAATGTCAGGTGGAAACTGAGCGTTCTAATAACACAGGTTATCTCATGATGATACCAGGTAGCTTTCTATTTCAAATGTAAAAAGTTCCTATTTACTGATTATTGTTCTCTGCCACCACTGTGGAAGCTGAGTGAATAATAAAATCAAGAAGCGTGTTTAGGAAAAACCTGAGGCAAGTTTTCAACCGTGTCAGTAAAACCAACGTAATTTTTGAGGAGAGAAAAGTTAAAAGGGACTTGCACTGCTGCTTTTCAGGCCAAAGGGAGATGAGATGAATTTCAGAGAGCGGCAATTAGGGAACCATCAGGAAATTGTTTGGGTTATTTTACTGAAGAAGTGGCTCACTGATGAACTCTGAGGTTGAGTGCTGCTATTTCCAGTCCTGGCTGTGCATGATACCCTGAGCTGGCATGTCTGCTTCCCATCTCTCTTCTACCAAACAAGTGGATTTCTCTTATCAGCAAAATTGATTTCTGTCTGGTTGGCAAGTTATAAAAATGAAGTCTTCTAATTTGGTTTGTACAGCGTTTGTAGTTCATTTACGTGGGAAAGAGGCAGAAACAGAAGGAATGTAGTCTGGCAAGGAGTGGAGATGATTAACTTTTAGGGTACCAGACTACAGCAGCTTGCTGAAGAAATGGCTTGCCCAAACCATTCACTGATACCATTCAGGGTATCAGTTAATGCAAGGCTCAATCTAGGGTGCTGGTTTGTCTGCACCAAAAAGTCTGCTCACTGATAGTAAATTGAGATTTCTTCAGACTACAACCAAACTTTTTCTTGTTTTAAATAAAAGTACCTTTTGGAAAATCAGGTTTTTGCTGCCAAACTTGTCTGGTCTCTTTAGAAACCCTTCCAGCATTCTGGAATAACAGTAGATCCCAGATGCTTCCTGGGAAGCATCCAGGACTTCCCAGATCCAGAACTTCTCATGACAAAGTCAATAGAGATTTAAACAAACAAACAAACAAAACAAACAACAAAAAAGAGCTTGGCATAAATGAAATCAGCCAGACAAGGAGTGGCTTAAAGCGATGACTAAATTCTGGAGAACCTATCTATTAGGTTGCCATTAGCCCTAGTCCCCTGAATGGTTTCTAATAGGCATTTATAGAGCGTGTACCACTGACTTCTCCTGGGGAATCTGCTGCTTATTTGTGCTTTCATGGGGAAAAACTGTCCCAAATTCCTAAGTTTGGTGACCAAAGTGCCTAATCAAAAGGGTAGATGCATGTTTGCTTGTAAAAGGCCCTGCACAGAACAGATCGAGCATTATTCTTTCGTTACTGTAGAAATATGTACATGCTGCAAACTTTCTTTTGTAGCTGCTCTGTAAATCATCAACCTAGAGCTCTGCAGGATACATAACGACTGCCTGAGCTGCCAGGACAATAAACTGAAGCTTTAAGACCACAAAATACTTAAATATGCACCTTACTTTACACAGCCTAGTGACAGCAATGTAGATGTGCCCAAGACTGAGTGCGTGCTCCAGTGCTCTGATGGATCAGGGCCTAAATACACATGGACACTTCAAACAGAGGCATCTGTCAGCAAAAACTTCCTCTCCTCGGGAGGAGGCTTTGCTCACAGCTCCCACACAGAAGCCAGGGCACATAAATCCCCCAGACTTTGTTTTGCTGCCAGCAAGCAGGAAGAGAGCAGTAAAAACCTGCCAGGCCAGTTAGAAACCAGCTGAGTGACAATGCTGCAAATGAGCCACCTGAAAATAAACAGGCGAACAATAAAAGACAGGAATGGGCCCCTGAGGCAAAGTCGGAAGGCAGCCCAGCTCTGTGGCTGTGTGTACGCTGCAACGGTTCTGGGGCCACAGATGCTACCTCCCGCTTCCCTGCATCTCTCCTGCGCACAAATCCTAGGACTTTGGCAGAGAAGGGTATCCCATGGCCCACTGTGTCACACTGGACCTCTGCCATGAGCAGAGATGGGACACCACAGCACAGGCCCCACAGTACCAACATGTGAACCCGTTTTCTATGTCCCCGGCATCATTCCCTTAGGGTAAGGGCAGGTACTGCTGGGCACAAGGATGTGCAGTGGCCCACATGTATCAAACGGGGATCTATTAGGTTATTTTAGTGCTCTCTGGGGAGAAAGTGAGGGCGCGCAAACACTGATAAATAACCGCTCCCGGTTCTGGGTCTCTTACATAAGGTGATGATTATAGAAACTGTGGTGTATGAGGAGGTGGGAAGAGATGCAAATATCAGAGTTTTTAAAGTAAAGTAGGTCTAGATATTTTGGGGGAAATGGAAATTACCAGCTTTCCCTGAAGTTTGATAAACTTTAACAAGAGGGTGCTGTATTGTGCTGATGTTGTGGCTGCAGGACAGGATGTAAGAGTCCTGAGCTAGGGAAGAGGCACTCAAAGAATTTTATATAGATCTCTTCAGAGATGGGCTGATGTATGGTACTGTCGGCTGAGCACAGTACTGGGAAGACATGATTTAATAGCATAAATGGCTTCTAAAGGGAGCTAGATGAGTATTGTACTGAAGTATCCAACTATTCATGTTCCTTCCCAAGAACAAATGTTACTTGAATTATCAAATCAGCAAAGAAAGCACTTCAGTGGCCACCCTGGTTAGTGAAGGTTTTTTGCTGTATATTTTATTTTCCTTCTTCTAATGTTACTGAATAATGCAGAACTAACACTCAGGATACTTCAAAATCTAATCAGAAATACACTGCTTATAAACTAAGCTTAGGAATCTGTGTTTGGTTTGGACTTCATTGAGACAGGCTGCTATTTTATTTTATGCATAACTGTTTAGGGTTTCACAGTGTAATGCATTTTCAGTGCAAAGCACTAAATGTTACATGGAGTTACTTGCCATCTCCTCCTCTTATAAATAACAGAATGCAACTTGCCAGCTCCCTATGCTCTGCAATTTGTTTTCTTGTAGCCAGTTTGTGAAAGCCATGGGGATGGAAGTGCTCTGTTGCTCTAACTCGTAACACAGGTACTGAGCTGTCTCTGTTCAGCTTAATTGTAGCAGAAATCTGCATTTATGGATTCAATGGCGAACATCTAGAGGTTGCAGTTTGCTGTATGCTATTTATGATCTGATCAGTGTAATTCAGTAAAAAGTAGACATGTTGCAGCACTGTAATTCTGAGTTACACTTCTTAAGCTGCATTTCTCGCTCTGACTTTTCTGATTGCTACATCAGAAACAGAATTGCAATTTCTCTCACAAAGTAGGCTTTTAATGCATGGTCGGTAAAAAGACTCCTTTGGAAAAAAATGAGCTAATGTAAGATGCTAGGTTGAAGGAAGACTGTATAACAGTGGAATGGATATAGAAAAATAACCAGATAACTAATATGTTGGATGATAGGTATATTGCCTGGATGCCATCAGTCCTTCTGTATCACTCAGTTCTATTATTGGATTGTACTCTATAGGTAAATTCACATAAGGACACAATTCTTGCCTTGCAAATAATCTTCAGTTCTTTTGGTACATCTCGTCCTTGGGGCCAAGCCTGCTCTCATTGCAATTAGCAAGAGCTGATATCACAATTCTTGTGTATAAGCCCTGGTCAGCTGAACAGTATCCCTGACCTCAGTGAGGCTCCTTGTATGCCTAAATTAGGCCTGTAGCTTGTCAGTGGGTCAGCACCCACTAGGATGCTGACAAGTAAGATCAACTCAGTCTATAGATACGTTATTTTGGATCATTCCAACAACCTCCCCTGATGTGCACTGTCTGTGGGAGCCCTCCAACTCAGACCAGATCCAGAAGATCACCTGGCTTTCCCCACGCTGTGCAATAGGCCCTAATCATGGGTATAACAAGTCTAAGAAGTGTTCCTGATCCCAGTTGCACCATACAGTGAATGAGAGATGAACCTGTGTCTAAGGCACAGCATTTCAATGAGGCAAGACTAATAAGAAGAAAAAACATAGCAGGAGAATGGGTAAAGCTGTACTGACAGAGGTTTTGCAGACTATGGGTTTTGGAGACTGATTTTTCTCCTCTCTCTATTGCAAGGCTGCAAAAGGAAGAACTAAGGCAACAAATCCTGCTCTTCTTTTGACTTGATCTGCCTGCTAACAGGTTGTTATGTGAAAATCCTGGCAGGGGGGAAAATAGTGTGTCTGTGGGAGTTTATAGAAATATCTGTTTACTTAGCAATTACTAGTGTCCTTGTTTGCTCTTTCTGACAAGGTGTGTGAATGAAGACCATTGTATGTAAGGATATGCAGTAGTGCTCAGGTGGATATAAAAGAACATTTGTGCAGTGGCAGGTGAACCATAGAAATGGTAGAATTAGATGCCCTGTCTACATTTTAAAGCAAAAAAGGAGTATGTTTTATTGAATAAATCAAGGCTTTGTTAGATAGGCCACATTATTCCTGCAAGGAATCTGTAGGAAGGATTTATATTACATGTTCTTGATAATGACAATGATACTTATAAAATAGAACATGGAATATTATGCCATCTAAATCTTGATAGCCCATTCCTTAAACTCAGAAATGCTAATTCAAGGTGTATCTTGTACTCCACACTTTATGGCAGCTCCTGTTTATTTCCTTTTTCCATAACACATTAATGTGGAGATAGAGGCTTTATCTACACAGTTACACAGTCTCCCTCACAAGCCTCTTCAGACATACACTTCAGCAAATAGAACTTTCTTTGTTCATCAGTGCTATATGGTGTAATTAGGAGAATAACCAGAGATGTCAGAAAGATTTATGACTTGATTTTTCAGAGATGGGTAGGGCAACCAACATGTGGTAATAACTTAATGAGAAACCATGTATACTCAGACCAGAGCAGCACTTCTCAATATCTGCTTCAGAAACATTGCCCTAGATGGAGTGATTTTTTTTCTTTTAAATAGTGGATAAATAGGCAAAATTTCAAAACTGGCTGTTTTAGTTTTTCTTTTCCAAACAGGAAGATATGCTTAGGACATCAGTAAAAATTTGGCTCATATGGAAAGTCCTACCCAATGTTTTAATTTATCCGTCAGAAAATGTGCCATAGGCTCACTTGATCTAGAAGCACTGCTTCATTGGAACTGCTGCCAAAAGCATTGCTAAATTTCACCTATATATATATTTTTTTTTTTTTTAAATCACAGAATCACCTATGAGTGAAGCATTTATAGATATGCAAATGTCTAGTTTGAACTACCTTGCTTTCAAAAGTACAATTTAACACACTTTCAGCTTTTTCACTATTCCGAACAGAAATGCAATTACTTAGTGGTAAATCTTTTTGGCTGGGTTTCTGATACTTCTTGAGATTAGCCTTTGGTTTCAAAGGGGTGGTGAGCTGCTCCCTTCCCGTCCCTGGGATGTTAAGTCTGAAGTTTAATTATGCCATTTTCATACTTCCAAGTTGTTCATTGCTTTATTGCTGATCAATTTAGCAAAAAACTTCCAGCTGTGCTGAGACTGTGGAAGCAGTTGAGGCTTGGAGGTTGAAGAGCACGTAGCCTTTTACTTTCTGCTCTGCCTCTGAATGGAAGCTATGCCAGTTACATGCATTTGTTTTCCACTGTAGGCTGTTTTTATGGGGGCTTTCACTTCAGCAGATGACATTTGAACAAATAGTTTAAAGCTGGTAACTTTGATCAGTAGAATTAAAAAAAAAACCACCCAGCTTTTTCAGTGTCACTTCAAATTCAACACTACTTAAATTCTGTTAATTTCCTAGAAAATATCTCCTATTGCTTAAATCAAAAGGGCAAAGACAAATATAATGTAATGAGATCTTGTCTACCAAACGTGTAGTATATGCAGATGAGTGACTCAGTCAAACTTTAAATGTAACTTAATCCTCATCATTCTTGGAATTATGTGAAAGAAAGATCTGCACATAGAATGAGGCTACAGATTGAAACCAATTGCAATGAGAGGCAAGTATTGTTATATAGCTCCGAATACGAGTTCCTATTGATTTTTTTTTTATATATATCTATTATTTAATAATAGCAACAGCATTCTTCCTTTATTTTGATGCAGTTTGGAGGACTTGCCTGTCACTGTCACATGCTACCCAAGGCTATAACCAGATCATAGGATCTTAGTTTCGGGATCCAAGTGAACCACTTGATCTCTCCCTAGCATGCATGCCCTATATAGCCCTTGCCCAGCCTTACATCCCAAATCCTGGGCCGCCACCACCACTATGAGATGTGCTAACACACCTCTGTCTCGCAGTCTAGCCACAACTGTAACAATTTCTGTGGTTTATACTTACTTTGTAAAGATCAGTATAACCACTACCAGCTTCTGGATTGACAGAGTAGCATAACTGAGTGCTAAGGAGAGCCCTATACTTCTCACCTTGCTGCCAGTTCAGCTCTTTATGGGCAAATAGGTGTTAAATAGAACTTTAATGTGCTGGCAATGAACATCTCATTACACAGTTCTGCCTGAGGGCTAAGCAAGTTCGCATAGCACAGTGTGTCCAAGTGACATCTGGGCTTCTGTGTGAGGATTTATGAAGAAACAGACAACTCGTGATTCCTGCGGATTGCCAACAATACATATGTATAGGTATGTAGACTGAAGTTCTGCTATCTGCAAGTACTCTTCTTGCTGGGATGAGCACTACCTGGAGGATATTTCTGTTTGAAGGGAAAAGTGATGGGGAGGAAGGAAAATAAGAAATATTGATCCCCTAGAATGTGAACACGGCAAATGTATCAGACGCTTGCACCACAAATTGGTGGCCTTCCTGCCAACTCTCAGTTTACATCCCTGGGTTATCAGTTGGAGAGGAAGATACAAGGGACACGAATCTTTCCTTTTGTTGCTTTTATCAGCTTATTTTCTTTTGTTGCCTAAATTATCCAGAAGTGCTGTTAGAGACAGCAGCCACCACACTGATTTCTATGAGCAGGGCCTTGGCGTTTTCCATTCCTTGAAGAACAGCATCAGATACACCAAGTTTATCAGATATGGATACATTGTGGGTCTCTCACTCCTGTCTTTTCTCCAGAGCTCTCCAGCTTTATTAGTAATCATAGAATCATAGAATCATAGAATGGTAAGGTTGGAAGGAGACCTCAAGGATCATCTAGTTCCAACCCCCTGCCATAGGCAGGGACACCTCCCACTAGCACAGGTTACTCAAGGCCTCATCCAACCTGGCCTTGAACACCTCCAGGGAGGGAGCATCCACAACCTCCCTGGGCAACCTGTCCCAGTGCCTCACCCCCCTCACTGTAAAGAACTTCCTCCTGAAATCTAGCCACGACTTACTGTCTCTCCCCTTGTTCTACGTTTTCACACATTCCTATTGTGTCTGCTACCTCTCTCATTCATAAAGCCTCTCACTTTATCTTCAACTCATTTTTGCAAAATAACTTCTAGCATGGTGCTGGTAAGAAAATCTTTTTGCCTATTTAATATGTCTATCACCAGTGCAAGTATGAGACAATTGATGTTTATAGGGAAAGGGATAAGGAAAAAAAATAGTATAATGAAGTGTTTCTGTTGAAGCTCCTTTAAAAGCAACTGCCAAAGACGTTGCACAAGTGATTTTCTGCGCACACTTTTTTAAAAAATTTTCTATTAAGTTTGTCAACAACATTTTAATGAAAGCCTTTATTACTCAGTGCTTCATTAGAAACAAAGCCAATACCTTTGTTGATTATTTTCTCCTTCAGAATATTTACAAGCGATGCTATATAAATGTTTTTCTCCAAAGGGGTCATTTTGGGAGAAAGCAAAAAGGATGTAACAGTGTGAAATCAATCATGCAGAGGTGGGATGTGAGGTATAGCTTGTCTTAATGAATTTTGTTCACTAAGTGAGCCTAATTTGTGGTCATGGCAATACTGGTATATTGATCTCTAGCCCCACACTTGCCTGGTAAACAAGATCTCATCACAGTTCCTGGTTTGTGTCAGTAAGTCCTTTCCTCTTAGGCAAATCATGTATTTTAATCTCTAGATCTTGACAGCTTCCATACACAATTGTGTGTAACTCACTATATGAAGAAGCTCAGATCTGGGAAGGCAGAGAAGCTTAAAGGTGCTCTCATCCTCACTAATGCTAATTAGCCAATGGTTCCTTATCCCAGACCATGACAGCTCTTTGCATCTGCATGGTTCCACCCTTTCCACTGGGACAGCGTGAGCCTCCACTTGTGCTTGCATTGCAGCCACATGAGTGACTGGGCTGTCATACGGAGGTGCCTGGCCACAGCAGCAGAGGGCTCAGTGCAAGCTAATACTTGTTTTTGTACACAAGCTACTACAAAGGCTGGCTCTCATATCTGCAGCTTATTCTGCACTCACACATAGACTGTCATGCTCATACAGTTTTAGCATTTGCTTCTTCACAACACCCTCTCTGATAGAAGACTTTATGCATAATTTTCAGACATAGTTATCAAGCCACCAAGAAATTAAATTCAAAATTTTAAATTTGGGTTTGTAGGTGAATTCTGAGTACGAACTGACTGCCATTGCTCAGCTGCTTCTGGATTTAGATTGCCGCGTTTAGGCATTTGTCTTTGGAGGTTACTCATATAGAAACATAAGCTATTAAAAAAACTCTGTGTTACCTCAAAAATAATAATATGCTCATATTTCCCCCAGTTTAGGCTACTAGCCCACTGCTCTTGTGGCCAGATATCCCAATGATTGTAGTAAGCATACCGAAGAAGTGCAGCTGTCTTGTCCGTAAGTAGGGAGCACTGCATATATTTAAAGTCTGCAAGGACCCAGTAGATGCTGTGTCAAGATTAGTATGTAACATTTTTATACCTATCTGAGATCTCTTCCTTGGAGGATTTGTTCCTGAGAGTTGTATAACACCTTTCCTTTTGCATTGACCTCTGAGATAATGTGCATCAGGAATGTCATATTATCAAGAGATCCAAGCAGCAGCTTGGGAGTTGGTATAAGGGCACATGAATAATGGCATTATTTCCAATCAGAAAATTGCTAATTTTAAGTCTGTTGCTGAATCAAACAGAACATTCTGCAGCTTGGCACCTTGTGGAGAGTGTGCACCTCCATAAAATTGTGTTGATAACAAGAAACAATGAGAATTTAAGAGAAAGCTGAAAAAAACCTTCCATGAGCACGTGGAAGGGGATACTAAATGCTTAGTGATTTTTTTTTCAGTTGATCTCGTGATTTCAAAGTACTTTTTAATCCAAATATCCTTTCCCAACAAAGTTAAATGGTAGGCTACAACCCGAAAAATACCACAGAGACAGAAAAAGTTCTTTCCAGGTTTGAGCTAGTTTTGCCTTCATAAGGGGCAAGGCGAGCTGCTTACACCCGCTAGCTATCCGTGGAGCTATCCATAGCAAAAAAGGGCCAAACATTGTGCTAAATTTAAAACTATCTCAAGTCAGGCTGTTGGTGCTGGAATGCGGAGCCATTGTGTGCAGCTGAACGTGTAAGTCCTTAAAACAATCCCTACATGTTTAACTGCTGTAGCAAGTACTGTTAACAAAGAAAAAGGCTTTGAGCTGAGATGGGTTCCTGCCTTCAGCATTTGTGTGCCTAAACGTGGCATCACTGAATCTGTTGTAAGCAGGTTTGTTTTTACCAGTAAGGTTGCTGTCTGCACGCAGAGGTTTAACCTTCAAAATTAAGATGGTGCTAATGTAATTCTAATATTTCATGGGAGTGTCTGGCTTTGTGATTTCAGCAATACTGGTACTAGGCAGGATTTTTTAATTTTCTTTTTTTTGGTAATAAGTTTGTTTCAGCATTTACAATCAGAAAGTTCTATAACTAACAATGCTAATTCACCACCAGAAAAAAATAAAATAAAATGAGGCTTTCCTATCCAAGCAGCAGGAAGATGAGCCAAAACTAATAATGTCAGTGGTGATTCCTGTCTTGCGTTTACATGGTTAAAAACAGGAAACTGCCTGACATTGATAAAACTGCTCTTGAAAAGTTGTCATCAAAAGTCTAAATTATTCATTTGCATGCATCTTGCTAAACACATACTGAACAGGAAATATGCTCTTAAAAGAAAAGCTAACAAAATAATGGGTTTGCCTGTTTTCTTTGGGTGTATTTTTTTTTTTGTTTTGAGGGAGTTGTTTGTGTTTCAGTGGAGAGACGAATAATCGCATGCTGGTTTTTATGCTGTATTAATTAATTATAGGCATTAAAGATGAAAACAACCTATTTTGCTTAAATCTTCCCTTAGCTATTATCACAGCAGACAAATCCAGTTCTTTTTAAACGCAGTTTTGCAAACTGCTCTTTGTACAAACAAAGCAAAAACATACCATAAAATAATCAGCAATGTAATTGCCTTACCTGTCTGTGCTGTGTCCTTCTAACTTCAAAGGTCACCACCTGGAGTTGAGAGATCCACCTTGAGTAAAGCTTGTTTACTCTGAGCGTAGTTTTCCTTCACTCCTGTCTGCAAGTCTATCTCCATAAGGCATCTCTTATAGTGCCTGCAAAACACAATGCATATAGCATGAGCACATGCTGTGTTCAAAAGGTGGAACTACCCGGATCTTATTAAAAGATGAATCAAAGTAGCCTCACAGTGACAGAGCACCACATGCATGAGTGTTTTCACTTCTGTACTTTATACACTGTATAACTATTGGTGAGAGGAAGAAAAAGGTAATATATTTTTCACCATCATGACTGGAGGTTTAGCTCTAAAGGGAAATGGAGCAAAAAGTAGGCTAGAAGTTGTCACTCATTGCATGAAGGATCTGGAGTAAACTACTCCAAATACTTCATTGCATCATTAAGAAAAGGCTATGTACTAAGATCAAAAGAGGCTTTGACCTCAGCCTTAGGCTGTTGAATGGACATGAGAACAAGTCTCGCTAAATTACCACGATCATCAATATGTGCCTGGTTATACATTCTAAGAACATCTATGCCCTATCACAATACCTGCACGCATTTACAGTTTCCCTGAGATATCAGGATGAGCTTGTAGTGAGCTCCAACATAGCTGTGGACAGTGAGGAAGGGTGGTCTCTCAGACTGAGGACTTAAAAACCCTACTGGAAGTACGATGATACTGAGTCTTCTCCAGTTTCTCCTCTTCCAGTCACAGAAGATGTGTTTCTTTGTAAGGGTTAGCAATATTCTAAGACCATTTCAGACAAAAGATCAAAGATGACAGCTCCCTTAGCCTGAGGATCCAGTTTTGCCTTTTTGTGAGGTCAATATGATCTCCTGAATACATCATCTTGGGTAAGAATGGACTGAGATTCATCTTGTAACTCAAGAACCTAACTGCTAGCATCAGGACTACAAAGTAGGAAGCACATAGAGAAAGCTTAAATAAATGTAGACAGGCTGTTCCACTTCGACAGGGAAAAGAAATCTCCTGCACCTGAGGTTTCTGGAAATACTTCTTGAAACTATTTACTTGGGCAAGCATGTGAAGATGACACATCAAAGCCTAATTTTGCCAGTTCTTGACTTTTTAGTACTTAAAAACCCATGATGAGTTAATAGTGCAAAAGAGGAACATGACTTCTGCAATTCCTCCTGTGTTTCATTATGTTAGCATAGCATTAAAATAAATAATTTTATGGTTTTAGTTTTGATTTTAGGTGTACTCCCTTGTTCCCATGTAAATGTAAAGCAGAATGCCACCATTTAATAGTTTAGAAAAGAAAGGCAACAGCAAGAAGGCTGATTTCTCACCTATGTCTTATTGCCTGGAGTTCTAAATTAATTATCCCTCTTAAGGGAAAATAGATGTTGAACAGGGAATAAGGCACAGCTGTTGCAGTAGAGTATAAATAGGAAAAGGTTTTAGAAGAAGAAGGAAAAAAAAACCCAAACATGAAAAGAACCTAGTATGCTTTGAGTGAGAAACACATGTATGGCAGCATTGCTCTTGGATTTTGACTGATAGGATTAATTCAGCACTCATACAACAAACATATTACAGTTTGGGGGTTTGGGGGAGGCAGTTTCTCATTGTGTTTCCTTTCATTGATAATAAATCTTGGAGGAAGAGCCAATTCTGAAAGTGCCAGGAGGGCAGTGAGTCAGGATGCTGGGGGATGCCACAGGACCCTCACTCTGCAGCCCATGGGATTTCTGACACAGCACGTGGGATTTCTAAGAGCAATCACATAGATTTCATCCTGTGCTCAAGTTATCTTGAGGTGGCATAAACACTAATCTGCCTACTCTTGGAACATCAGAGCCTTCCTGTGGTACTCAGCCTATGTAGACAGCAGTATCATATGTATAGCAGGTGTGCATTTGCATGCATACTTAATTTCTGATTTTGTACAATGACTACCTTAAATACAAGAGTAAAAGCAGTGATGAATTTATTGCTCTACCATAAGCAATATTCAACAGTGTTTATGGGGTGTGCTTATAGGTAGGTAGATAATAACCTGTTTTTTACACTGTCTTTACCTGTCCTACATCTATACAAGAGTTGGGTCCCATTATATCCCATTCAAACATATCTGTGTGTTTAGACAGACCATTGCTTTGACCATAATCTTGGACAACCCTTCTAGTACTGTACTGCTCTTGTTCAAGCTGAAGCAGGACCAATCACTGAAAAGTCTGTATTAGTTAACTGAACTGAATTAAAACAGTCCTGTGTAGACAAATCCTGATGATTTAGAGCAGTTCAAGTGGTGTTGAGTATCTTGGTGTTGAGTATCTCTTTAGGCAGGATGGAGTGGCACCTGGGATACTATTTCCCCTTTTTTCATTCTGTGAAAATAATTTTTTTTCATTTCAAATATCACTGGTCATAGCATCTGAATTACTGCAGAAGAAGAGAATCAAAATGTAGGCCAAGCGATTAGACACAAGCAAGTAATGCTGGATTCTTCAATTTTTCATTCCCCAGGTATGATAAAGGAGAGTGGACATCTGAAACAGTAAAACTTATATATATTTTTATCATGTAAATTTGGAAAAAAGATCTTGCAAGGGTTAAAATAGTCTATGAAAACTGCACCACAGACTTTCCTAATAACTTCTGAAGCAAGTGGTCAAAGTTTTCAAGAGTAGAAAAGTTCATGTTTGTTACATACAAGTGCCTTCCTTCCTCTCTGCCTCTCCCATAAGTGCTAATCTATTACCGACCTTAAAGAAAGCTTTATGTCACTCCTTGGAGTCTAAGCATAAAATCAATTAATTACAGTATTAATGAGGCCTGATTACAGTTTGTTCCCTGCCTGTTGTTTTCACCTCCTTTTCCTCATGCACAAAAGATCTTATCTATTTTGTCAACCATTGTGACTGGAGCTCCTACTTTTATGACTTTCCTGATAAAAACTGTTTTATATTAGAGTGCTTGGAATAGGACAGAATTTCATTCTAGCATTGTTGGTGCTCATAGGTGATGATGCAGAATTATTTGTGCCACAGGTAAATTCTAGATTTGGGGGTTACTTCTTCCATATCAACATAAAAAACATCTTCTGTGATATTCCTTTGTAGGATATGTGAAAGAGGAAGATGAGGTTTCTCACCTTTCACAGCAGAAGGAGTGTCTTAGAGTGTTATGTCTGGCGCAACTCAAAAGTATTCTTCTGGGGGTCAGCTGCCTAAGTTGTTTCTTTACTCAATAACATGGTAGTATCATTTTCCTTTTTCAATTCCAGGTTAGGAGACAAGGTTTAAACCTCTTCACAGCTTGGGAGGGATTTCATTTCTTCAGGGAGCTGATCTCTTTAGGGAGCTCCCTCACCACAGTAAATTATACTGGAGTGTGCAGAACCTGTTCTCAATTTTGCTGGAACAGTGAATGAGAGCATCTTCAGAAGCTGGTGCTTGTGGTACCTATCTGGGAGGAAGATGCCCACAGTTCTAGTCTGTGCTTGGGATAACAGTTTCATATCTCCATCTGCTTCAGATTTTCACCTGGTCAGATGCAGCCAAATTAAGCTCCTGGCTCTGGAGGTGTAAATATCACTGCTTGGCCTCAGATCTAGCATCTGTATAGTAAATTGTCTCCCATGTATAATGTAATATTGGGATGANGAGAGCAGAGTAAAGGGGCAAATATACAAGGGGCAATATACAAGTTCCCGCCCAACTAAGTATGAATTGTCTCCAGTAGGTTTCTGGTAGCTTTTCTTCTGCTGAAGGCACAGCATGGTGCCAGTAGGTCTATCCAGGCTGATGTTAAAGGTTTTTTGGTATATAAGCGAGCTCTAGAGAAAGGCAGGAGAGTATTTCTATTCTAGGCAAGGCCCTCCTCTTCCAGACTTTGTGCATGGAGCCAGATCTTTGACCGGAAAATTGATAAAGACTGGACTAATGGGAGGACATGTTAGCACAGATTTGGACTCTGTGGAAGAGCTGAATGTAGCATGAAGAGCAGGCCTGGGGACAGAAAGGAGGCAGATGAATGCCTACTGGGACATGAGGATTTGGGACTGCTGTGTAGGCTACTCCCCAAGATGGTCTGGCTGAACACTTCTGCTGCCACTCCTGAATTGTGAGCTGAAAACCCATGGTATGTCCAAGGCCTTAATGCTGGAAAAGGATGGCTACAGGAACAATGAAAAAATTAAAACAATGCAAGCAGTGTTATTCTGGTTTTGTTTGGGACAGGGGAGGAGTTCAAGGCTGTAACACCATCTATGTACAAGAAGAGAAGCAGAGGGAAGGGAAAAGTGTCTGAGCCCAGGGATGCTGGAGAAGGTTGAGATCTGATGCAGTGAGACTGCAGCACGGGGCCCTGAGAGCTCATCCTGGGCAGGAACACCACCACATCCACTCACTTCTAAAGAAAATAAACACAATTGCAATCATCCATGAATACATGCACTTATTTTTTTTCATGGTATAAAGGCTCTTTGTGTAAATCTTTAATTTAAACTGGTGAAATTGGAGCAACATAAAATTAATTTCTCTGGGTCCTGTAAGCATCAATTATAATGTCTAATCTACATGAAGTGCTGCTAAGTTTAGTAACCAGCTCTTTATTATGCAGCACCCAAAAGCATTCAAACACATTCACATTAAGATGTAAGATCATACAAATGTTAATTGTAGAATTATCCAAATGTTAACAGTTGTTTTTTTGCCTCCTAAGGCTATAAACAGCTATTTTGATTAGGTTGCCATGTTCCACTAAAATACGTTTTCAAAGAGAAATTTCTCAATTGGAGCTTTGCTTGAGAGCAGGCACAAAACAATGTGCCATCAGAAAGTACAGAGCATAGAGAACTAGCCTTTATTTACAACAATGACACTGGAAATCAAGATTTGATACTTGCTGAAAAAAAATCATTGGTGGTAGAGGAAGAAGGGATGCATTGCTATGAACATGTAAATCATTTATGCTCTTGATTAAAAATTTACTCAACACCTACAGATATTGACTGGGGGAAAAAAAAACCAAACCTGAAAACTATTGCTGCCTCTTCCAAGGTCAAATATCATGCCATTTAAAGGGACACTCAATTTGTTCTATATTTGACATTTTATGGTCTCTTGTTTTTTTGGTTTTTTTTTTAATAGAATCATGTATTCTTTTAATTTCCTTTTCATTTTGCTCAAGAAGTCCAAAGATTTTCTTTTTTGTATAGCAGATGGTGTAGCTTTTGCTTTGCGTT
Source organism: Ramphastos sulfuratus (assembly GCA_013399055.1). NCBI lineage: Eukaryota > Metazoa > Chordata > Aves > Piciformes > Ramphastidae > Ramphastos > Ramphastos sulfuratus. Next base: position 258,391 of record WBNM01002445.1, on the reverse strand, counting down.
ACACTTTTGCCACCTTTTATTTTTTTTCTGTATCTTCTCTTTCATTCTTGTCATTACTGTTTCTTCTGTGCCCTTTCACTCTTCTGCTTATGCTGTTACTCTTTCCATAAAAGTTGTCTTAGCTGTCATAGCTCACTTGTTAGTCTCTCTCTTTCTCCACTTTAATTTGGGTTCTGTTTTCTCACTTAGGTGCTTCAAATGGACCACTCAAATAAGCAAATAGCAAAACAAACACTGGACAGAAAAAAAATGGCAAAGAATTAGGACAACAGACCGCTCTAGTTATGGGAAACATTAGTATTCAAATTTTCCAGAGGCTGAACAGAAAGGCAGTTGGAATGGAAACTAGGAACTGTTTACTGGCTTTTCCCACCGCTAATTGTGAGGGATTAGATTAATTTGTAAGGTTATCTAGCTGCTATAAGGAAGAGGTATTTTAATTCCCTTTTTCTCCACTTTTCCTCATTTTCTGGAAAACCTCTTTGGGTACAAAGGTGGAGGATAGCCATTTGTCTCCATGAGTCTCCAAGGACCTGCAGTGGACAGAGCCTTCTCCTGCACCTATGAGCAGAAGGCACACAGGGTTGGTGACAGCTGGACTGTGTATAGAGCGTAACTTCTTCAATTTAACCCCTTCAGTTAATGGTGGTGAGGATCATATTTGAGGTACTAGACGTGAAAAGTATTATCAGTATGAAAAATACTATATCCTTCTAGTTAAGGTAATATTACGACACATCTCATAAGAAATATACAAGTTGTGTTTCACTTTAAAAATGCTGCTTCTCAGACATAAGTATGATATGGATAGTCTTGTGATTTTATCTAACAAACAGCAGCACTGAGAAGAAATCCACCTCACAGCTGATGCTTCTGGTCTCTCGCTTAGGACTTTGTCCACCATTTCCAATGCTGGCAGGACTCAGACTGACGTTTTCCCTGAACAGTGTGAATGGGAGTGTGGGAAGGGGATAGGGCTGTGAAAAAACACAAAGTATTTTTTGAGATCAAAGCACACTCTACAAATCTATTTTTCACTCTGATTTCTCTTTCTGTAAATAGAATTATGTGACATCTATAGACTTGTTTCAAGAAAGGAATAATATGGTACCTAAACTCATGTCAGCAAGGATGAACATTTATTTTAAAAAGGTGTGAATATGAAAGGAATAATCTAATCACTTATTTAAAGCAGTTTTGATTCTGTATACACATAGAGATGGCACACATTGTAATACATAATGTAGAGTGCACCTGGGCTGAGTTTATGGCATATTCCAAGGGATGTTAGGAATTTTTTATCATCTCTTCTTTTTCTTGATGATTTGACCAATAATATTTTTAATAGCTCATGGCTGGTGAGGCTGCTTCTGTCTCTTCCTTTGTACCCTAAATCTGAGACTCTACTCCTTGCTTACAAACCAGAAAGCAGGAGAAAAATTATGTTACAAGAAACCATTGTGCAAAGAACATTAGGATGAAGTAATAGGTTGTAAGGGTATGGACTGTACCTTGGCATAACCACAAGCCTTATTAATCATATGGGAATCATTTACCTTTTGTAGTGGTGAATTATCCCTGAATGAATTTGGCCTCCATGTATTAGTTAAGTCATGTTGTAACCTAAAAAATTTAAAATTAGATAACTAAATTACACTCACAGTACTGCAATAGCTGAATTGCAAACAAACATACGAGAATTTAAAAAAAAAAAAAAGGCTCCAAAGCTTTCCAGATGGCTGGTTCCCACTGATGCACATTTTTTTTTCTCCAGAGCTTCAAAACATGTTTAAATTATGAAATTTGGTACAAGAACTTGGCAAAAACTCATTAAGGTTTTAGTTGAAGGAGTGATACTACAGAGTTAGAGAACTGGAGATGAGCAATCATGGAGTTGTAGGGCTGTTCTCATGTGTGCATAGCATTGTCACTGTGGGTTGTAGGGCATGAAACTGTTTCCCAGGGTCTGACTTTTTCATGTGCTGCACTCCTACTGCTTCCTTGAGCTAAATCCATCCTTGGCAGAGCTGGTGAAACTGGTGAAATTGCATCAGTAATTTGTTTGATTTCTTTTGATCAAAACTTCTTGCTTAGCATCCCCTGCATTTTGTCTTCAGCCTCTGCTGAGGCCAGCTCACTTGGTACGTGTCTCCTCTGCTCCTGTCAGTGCTTGGATAAGAGAGGCAGACAGAGAGTATCTGGGTTTCCTGATGCAAATAGCTTTGTGCTGCTGGGGCAAACTTAACTGTTTCACAGGCAGAGCTCCTTCCTTTACTGGGCCAGCAGAACAGGGGGAAGGCTTGTGGTGGGTGAACTGGAGTTGGAGGTGGCTGTGGTAACAGATGGAGGGAAGTGAGGAGGAGTGGAAGATGACAAAAGGGGAATCACACAAACAGTACTTTTTATTATTCGTTTGGAATATATTCTTAGGCGGGCCATACTGAGTTTTCAGTTCAAGCAGTGTCTCACACCCTCCATTCAACCAGGGGTTAAGCTGGCAAGAAGAAAAAGGTCTTGTACCCCAAGAGCAGGGGACACATGTCCCACTGGAGCAGTGGTGAGGGATGAAAATTTGATATGTGCCTCTAGTACAGGTTTGTACTTGAGGGAAGAGGGAACCTTCCTTTGTGTGATTTCCATAATTACGTGATTTGCATCTCAGCTCTTCCCAGCTCCAATCACAAAAGCCTCTCTCCAGCTCCTTCAAGCCCATCCAGTGTCAGCTCTTTAGGGCCAGGGGATAAAACCCTTTTACACAGCCTGAGGAGAATGCCAAAGCCTTCCTATTGCACTGAGTGACCAAGGCTGCTAGTAAGACACCATGTTTTTTATTCTGATGCACCTTGTTATATAGCTGGTGTTTGAAAGTCTTCATTGATCTGATGAAAGAGACTGCTCCCCATACTGCTGCAAGATCAGAGGTCAGGTTGGTTACTGATGCCTCAAGATACGGGGTTAAGGGAGTATTAACACAGAGAGGAGGAAGGGGAAAAAAAAGCCCCACCCCAACCACTGGTAACCTTATAGTAAAAAAGTTAGCCCTGGAGTAGAGCAAGAACATTAGACTGTTCTGTGGTGCTGCAGTGAGCCAACCTTTGCTCAACACCAGACAATAGACAAATCACTCTGAATTATTCATCTATAGCTTAATTATTCAAAAAGAAGATGTGGCAACTATTCATGTCAAAAAGGAGGGAGGAGCTGGATAACTGCAGTTTCCTTATGCAAACCCAGTGCACTGCAGGTTACCCGCTAGCTGTCCACATGACGTTAATGTTAAAGGGGCACCTCCTCTAATCACCACTCCACTGGTCTCTAGGGAATGACCCTGCCATGGGTGTTTGCACAGATGTCACATTCTTGCTGTCTGAGTAAGTAACATACCCTGCAGTAAGCATGCACATAAGCATTGAAGTGACCAACCTGTTCTGTACCTACTACCAAAGTGGTTTGCTGTCTGCTCCTCAGATTTATTGCCAAAAAAAAAATTCCTCTGAGGTGCAACCAGCTGCTATCTTATGCATTTGTGGACCCCTGCCATGTGTCACTGCCAGTATATGAACTAAAAACAAATGCTAAAAGAAAGGTGAAGACATAAATAACAGCATAGCAGGAGAACATGCACTGAAGTCCATGCAGTGGACATGGTGTGACTCCTTTCTAATAACTCACTGTCTGTCAAATCACTATCATATGTAATAACCTGCAGATGGCTCAGCAGTAGGTGGCATTAATATACTTGGGCCCCTCTGGCATGCAGGTGCTCTGCTCTGTCCTTATCACCCTCTTTTTTTTACCAGCAGCCAGCCTTGTGCCTTTTTGCTGACTGCCAGGTGAAGTGAGCAACAAGCGTTCACTGCTACACAAAACACATTTGGCTGACTCTCAGGGAGCTTGTACGCCTCTCTCGGGTGGGGAGGAAAGATAGGTAAGTTTGCCTGATGTCACTAACTTATTGCAATGGTACCAGAGGAGAAAAGTGACAAGCAGCAGCAGAACTGATATATCATGAAGATTCAGACAGTTTGCTGATGTGATATTTTTGTTTAGTCAGTGTTCTACCCACAAGGTGTCTGATTACACACAGCACCACTTTCAACGGACACCTCTGATGTCGCAGCATGGAAAGCACTGCCCTGCACCAAGACGTGCATTGAACAAATGCATATACAGACTCAGATGGCATCTCAATGCTTACTGCACTTTAGAAAGATCAGTGACATCATGCAACAATTTTTCAGGGATGTTTTGAAAGAGGAAACAATTCGAGTGCTGGAAAAGGAAGAATAGGAAAGTATGTCTGTAGAATGAGTATACAGAGTAATGTTATTTTCCAAGTTACTTTTTCTGGAAGACCTAAAGAAAATTAGAGAAGCAGATTCAGAAAATGTTTACATCAGACCAAAAAGAACCTTCAGCTGCAAGTATTGTGTTATGTAAACCATGATAAATACATAAAACCTGTAAACTGAAGGGTCTCTAGACTTCACTGTTTACATTAAAGGACTACTCAAAAAATTTGCTAATAATGTTAGAGAGCCTCTTTGGATTTCCCATTTAAATTTATTTATGGTGAATTTACCCAACCACAAGAACTGTGATACTAGGAAAACGGGTGTGGAATAACATCTGAGAGGACTGAAGGTTAAGGGCAGTCAACTACTAAACTAAAAGTCACACAGAAAGATGCAAGGATTGGACCACTTTATCTTGTCTTAAGGGTTGAAGTCTTCCTTTAGACTGGAAAATCGTAAGATGAAAAATCTTTGCATTTTGCAATAATTAAAGCAGAGTGCTTCCAAATGAGCAAGGATTTGTTACAGGTGATTAATAAGCCTTCCTTTATGACTTCCAATGAGCAGTTTTTATGTAATCTGCTTGCCTTTCAATATATCATTTACAATACTGAATATTGTGGTTTCAGCTGCAGTTGTATTGATACTCTTGCAATTTGCATGCAAGCAATGCCAAACTCCTACAGTTCATGCGAACACTTAGGCAAAATTCAACTTGATTTGCACCTCAGTAGAGACATAGTAAGCTGAGAGGACAGGAGCACAAGCAGGTTGGAGAGCTCAGCAGGAAATATTAGCCTCATTAGCAATGCGTAAATACAGGAAGGGAGGATAGGAGGTGAAACGCACTCTCATACTTGTTTGGGGTCAGTGGGGCTTTGCTCTTGAGATGATAATGAAAAATGATCCTCGAAAGTGAGAAATGAGCCCCAGGGCTACCCTGGATTCATGCCTCTAGCACATAGTAAAGTTCAGCAGCAACAAATCCTGCCTCCATTCAGGTCACAGTAGATGGGGATGGGAATGTTGATGAAGGACAATGATCACAGAATCACAAACATAAAAGCTGACTGCGTCCTTGTCCAAAAGGTTTACTAGTACTGTGATATTTTAGATGCTGACGACTTCCTCTCTGGAGATATTCAAGAACTGTCTGGATGTGTTCCAGTGTGATCTACTCTAGGTGAACCTGCTCTGGCAGAGGAGCTGAACCAGATGATCTTTCGAGGTCCCTTCCAGCCCCTGACATTCTATGATTCTATGACTTTTTTTTTTCTTTTTGAAGGTGGGGACACTGGTACCTTAAAACATTCAAAAAGTATTGTTCAACGCTAAATTTAATTTCTTGTCATTGAACAAGGCAAAGAAATTCAGTCCCTTTCTTCTAATGTCCAAATGGAAAAACACAATCTTATTAGCACCATTATGCTGAAAGCTCTGTTTTCGCTGCTGCTGCATTAGCCAGCTTCTGACGGGACTCTTCTCCAGTCCCATGCTTCTGTCCTACTTCATTCAGAAGACCTGAAGCACAAGCCTGAAGAAAAACACATCCCAGTACAATGAGGAGACTATTCAGTATCCTGAATAGATCTGCTATCACACTATTGAGTAGTAATTTCCTGTCTTTTTAATAAGAAATATCTCAAAAATAATGTCTGTCATTAATACTATATTTTAGGCAGAGGAGAAACATTGCCTTTGTTCCCACTCGTTCCTGTTATTTGCATCTTTGTGTGTTTGTAGCTTCCTGAGAAACTGAGAAAGAAGCTAACAATCTTTCTGAAAAATTACCATAGGTAATTTTCTCTTATAATGAATCAAGTCTCTGATACTGGAAGAAATTTTGCTTGCAAAGAGAGCTCATGCTTAAAAAGGTAACCTCAGCTTTGTTGTACACAAGCATTTGATGGGACCTGGTTCCCCTATATAAAGATATCACAGCTGATAGTAATGTTTTGGACCATGAACAGTCTGGAACAGGACAGCATTTACAGGTGTGGAAATGACCTTGTGGAAAAAAAAAAAAAACAACCCTGCAAGAAAAGGAAAGCTTCAAGAAGAAAATATCTTTCATTTAACTGTGTCCTGTGTAACCAAAATATTTGTGTAGCTAAGCTTTCTGCAAGGGAGTTCTGGTAGATACATCTACAGTTAAAACTGCCAAGATTTTCAAGTATTTTGCCAAAATTTTAACTGTTAGACTAAAATATTCCAAGCTTTTTGTCTGCTCTCAGTTGTAACAAAATGGTCCAGCAATGTTCATAAAAACGGTAATTTGAAAAAAAAAAAAAAAAAAAAAAAAGGGGTTTTAAATAAAAATTTTTTGCCCCCGTTTTTTTTTTGGGGGGGGGGGNCTTTTTTTTTTGGGGGGGGAATCAAATAGATGAGAAATCAATGTATGTCTGCTACAGTCTACAATTTGCCTTTTGAGTGACCATTGTTTTTGCCTTTTGAGCGACCATTGGATTTCCTTTCACATTAAAGACATGCAGAGTTGGCTGCAATGTAAGACTTGGAAAATCACTGATACGAGTAGATGCTTTGCTATTGACTTTACCGAGACCAGCATTTACCCATCAATATCAACTGCAGTACCATTAGTGGCAGATAACACACTGAGTAGAGTCTTTTGGCAGAAGAAGCAGCAGCAATGTCCTCCCTTGGGAGAATCCAGATCAGAAGCCATGTAGCTACATGCACTGTAGCTAGTGTACAGCACCAAACTCAGGTTAATAAGCCATACTGTGACAAGAATTAGCTTGAGAATCATCCTCATACAGTTTCCAGAAGGCTCTGAGCAAGGGCAGAGCAGTTTGCCTCAAAAGCCTATGCAGATGTACCACCTATGAAATAGGAAAATATTTTTTTGCCATGTGCACAACACTATTTTAGCTATGTGGGTTGAAAAAGATGACAACCATCCTCTAAATTTTGCACATGTTAAGGACTGTAATCAAGAAAAAAGGTTGTTCATCACTAGCTCTGAAATTACTTGTGTCATAGCACTGCAGCATTTACACACTGAAATAAAAGCTGCAAAGAGGGCATTTGTTCAAGTATTTTATAACAATGCTTAACTGCATGCATGAAACTTTCCTTAATATTCTATGTCAACATATTTAATTAGGAACATCCAGGCTTAGAAATGAGGATATCAATGGCCCAACCAAGCAGTGGTATACATCAGTAAGAAGCACTACACATGCTAGAACAACATGAGCTGTATCACATTGTCTGTGAGCTACTGGTGTAGACCCACACTTTCGACATCCTGACTGAATTTTGCATGTTCGAACTTCAAATGCCTACTGTGCTTCTACACCTACTGCATACTTTCAATTACTAGACATGCTGGCTGATACTTAAGGAAAAAAATGTGTAAGACAACCTGGAAATAAAATATTGAGAATAAACTCCTTTTGTGTCGATATTCTAAGACATAGTGGGGTTGCGATTGTAAAATGTCCTGCACCTGATAGAATATCAGATAAGAAATAAAAGCAAAAGATCATGTTACTTTACCAAACTTTCAATGTCCTTGAATAAAAGAATATGCTGTAGATTCAGTAGCTTCCTCTGAAGACAGCTATAGTTTTTTGTTGATATGATCAGGTGATGTGGCATTCTACCCCTGACAGAGGCAACCCTTTAAAACACACCAAGTTTAGCTGATCACTTCGGGGGCTAGGATTTCTCTGATGTGTTTCCTGGGCATTTAGCTTTTGACTGTGATCAATTGTTGACACTGTTCATACTCTCCTAAGTCTTCTTTCTAAGCCACAAGGGTGAAATCTTTAGCATTTGCATAAATTTATATGCACTATTTCTAAAGCTATAGCTAGCAAATATCCTCTATTGACAAGCCACTTTTGATGAAGGAAATACTAATATTCTGCAATGAAGAAAAAGAAACAGAACAGCTTGTCCATAGCAAGGCAGTAAATCAACCTAAGAAACAGCTACAAATTGGACAGTCTCTGATTCACTCCTAACTTATTCCTAACTGTCCAAGGCACAATTACTGCTGATGTCTGGAGGAAATCAGTGGAGAAACAATGATGAAAGCATCACCATCAGTTGTACTGTGTTTAGAAGTCCAAATGCATAAACAGAGTTGCACCATAATGAAACTTGTAACATGGGAATTAACCTTTATATGTGGGCTTGACTCTGCCACTTAGGGAAGTGCCTAGAGTTTCAGACCTCCCCTCTGGTCTTATTTTCTGCAACTAAACATCTTTGAATATTAAGTCCTCCTGCTGTTAAACTCAACATTGCCAGTACCTCCAGTTTTCTTACAGAGCCAGGGTGCTGAACAACTGTCCCTTTGATAAGTGCCCTTCTTTCAATAAGCAAATCAGGTGAGAAAGCTGACACCGGAAAGGGAAAGACTGTGGAAAAAACAAAGAATGGATTTTGCTAAAGAAATTATACTTACACTGATTCTGAGATGCCACTAATTGTTTGTATTTCATGCAGTTACCCTAAGATTTTGCTAAAACTGGTTTAAGAACTACAATAATAAAGAAAGTAGGCCTGAATTTTTCTCTGGAACAAAACCACACAGGCGAAACATGGCTTCTTGGCATGTAGAAGGCATTTTTGAGGGGAAGGAGATAAGAAATTATGGGAAAAGTCAACCAGTCTTGTGGACCAGAGTAGCAACATCCATGCTTCTAAGCAGTGCAAGCTCTACAGGTCTGAACACAAACCACTCTGAGATTTCTAGGGAGAGTTCAATACTCTTTGATAGTGAGTAAGCCATTGTGCATGACTGGAATTAAGATATTTTTTGTTACTACTTTTATAATAATTTACTTAATGTTCATGCAGCCCAATGGGAAAAAAAAACAAAACCCACAACCAACCAACCAAAGAACCCTCAAAAACCAAACTCAAAGGGATTGAAAAGACAGAGCACTTCATTTGTATATCCACAAACGTGTCAGTTTCATTTATCTAGAAATTAAAACTTCTGGAACTGCAAACAAAAACCTCTCCACTAGTCCTGTGTCTATTTCACATTCAAGCCAATGTCCTCCATTTTTAATAGCTGTAATTGCTGCACCTACATCCTTTGTGTTAACTCGATCCCTTTAGCCTTGCCAGTGATGCTGGCCTTCATCCAGCTCATGTGCTTCTTATGCAGATTCCTTTGTCATTTCCTTCCCACACCTCCTTTTGCATGATAAATCCACCCTGAGCCTTACTTAGCTGCAGCCTTGCTCCCCTTCATGAATTTCTAAAGACCTACCTCCACCTCCATACCCACAAGGAATTTCTAGTGGAGCAGATAGGTAAATATGAACATCTACTTAAAATAACACTTGCCTCAATTGCAGGCACCGCTAAGTCTGCTGTGTTGACAGGCTGTCCATGAAACCATGCACCACTATTGCTGTTGTTCTCGGTCACCCCTTTGCTTACTTCTCTGTGACAGCTCCAGGAACACTGTGTCAGCTCTTGAAGGCGGAGTAATTTTCGTCACATCCTAGTACAACACCTGGAGCCAGAGGGGAGCCTCGTTCTAAGCTGGACTTTAACAGTTTATTATGTAAGTAACAGTGTAAGCTATGGTCACTACCAGGTTGAGCAGTTTGTGGCAATGTGACAGCTTATTATGACTGTCTAGGAAAAAGATTTTAGATTTTCCTTCACTGCTTCCTCAGCTCACCCTAGACAACTTCTTCAGGTGTAGTTTGCTTCTCAGTGCTGTCAACAGCTCTTGGTTCCTGTGTCCCTTCAAGGTAGTCAGGCTTTAGGCCTCAGTTGACCAAACTCAGCAGTTCACTGACTCCAAGAGGACTGTAGGAGAAAAGCAACGTGCTTTGGCTGTAAAACTCAGCACTGTTTAGTTTTGTGGATATTTTATGAGTTTTTTTTCTTAACACGGAGGAAAATACTTCTCATAAAATCATAGGACGAGAGAGAAAATTGGGATAAACAGGTAATGACAACAAATGGAGAAGCACAGAGAAGGTACAGGATGCTACATGGACAGTCCATGACAGTGGTTTGCAGTCAGCCAGGAGCTGTGAAAGGGCTGGCCAGAGGATATTCGGAGAGGGAATCCCATGCTTCTGGCTGTCTGTGCTTTTAGCTCAGCTTGTTTGCCCCTACACTGAGCCTCCTCTACAGCTCACTTCAAATAAACCTCACGGAGTCCGGCCGTAATATTGACATAAAAACTGTAAGAGCTTGGGACCCTCCAGCGACCTCTCAAACACCCTTTTTTCCCTTCGGCTCTGTTTCTGCGTTGAAGACAGCAGGCCAGGCACGAGCACACAGGGGATTTCCTTCTAGCCCATTCAGCCGCCCTTTAAATACGTGTAGTAAACACAGGCACGCCGGTGTAGGCATCCTCGCAGAACACTTCCCGCGTAGTCTCCTCGCCGCTACGCGTGGGCATATACGCGCTACAAAAGACGAAGGGGTCGCTGCGCTGGGCCCGTGCTCTCGGCCTCGCAGGCGGAGCTCCGCACCCGCGGCCCCGCCGCCCACTTGCCATGCGCTGCCCGCGGCCCTGCGCGGCGGGGGCGGGTGGCCGCGGCCCGGTGAGGAGGAGAGAACGGCGCGGCCCGCCCAGCCCAGGCTGTGGGGTTTCCCCCTTCTCTGCCGCGTTTCTCCTCTCTGCGGGGGTTGAGGCGGGTGCGGCGGCGGGGCCGCCGAGGCGGAGGAGGAGGGAGGGGGAAGGAGGAGCCGCCGTCGCTGTGGGGCGGGCGGGCTGACGGGTTGCACACTCGCGTTCACACAGACACACACACGCACGCACACACACACACACACAGAGGCAAAGGCACAGTGTGCGGAGGAGGAAGGAGGAGGAGATTGCCGCCTCGGCACAGCCCCGGCACCCTGCGCTGCGCGGCAGGACCGGCGGCGGCTGCCCTGCCTCCCGCCCCGGCAGCAGCTGAGGTAAGGCGGCAGCTGAGGGGCTGCATGCGCGGGGCGGTGGCGGCGCGCGGCGACCGTTGGGGGCCGCCGGGTCTGAGGGCAGCATCACGTCCTTCACGGGCAGCGCCTCTGCCAGTCGCTCGGTTTCGGGCCGTCACCTTGGGCTCCCCGCTCCGCCCGGGGCAGCCACCGGGCGGCTCTGGCGGCTCTGGTCCCCGGCCTCGGTGCGCCGGCCCGCCGCCTCGCGGGTGATGGACGTAACCTACACATGTATGTCTGTACGTCTGTGTGAGAGATTTTTTTTTTTTATATATATATGTGTGTGTGTGTGTTTGCTTGTGACCGGCGAGTGAATTATTTTTCTCATCCTCACTGCCAGCTGTGGAGCTTGTGTAGTTTCTGAGTGCATCCGGATTTTGTCACTGCTGGGCGGCGTGACAAATGTTTCTGTATAGTTAAGTATAACTTTCTTGTGGTGTTTAATTTTTTTTTCCTTGGGACAAAGCAAGGCTTACCTTTTGAAGGTTTTGTTTTCTTTCGGATATATTAAAAGGTCTCTGGGGATACAAGTGCTTGTGTTGCTTCTCTGTGTGTATGTCGGTAATATACACAGGTGTTTTTAAATCACTTGGTGTTAATTTTCAAAGGAAGGATCAAACCCAGGCTCTTTCCTCTTTGCCAGTAAGGCTATGCGCTGTATTGGATGAATGACTTTGAATTATGTACATTCACACACCTGTTACTTAATCCTGTTTATCCTTTGCAGTTACAGTTATCCAGCCATGGTCGGCTTATTTTTTTTAATATCTGAAAATAAATTATGGCTGGTCTTTTATGATCATATTTAGTGTAAGCCCAGGAAATGAATGCATTTGTGAGGTGCGTAATGTGGATACATTAGGTAATACCTTCTTAAAAGAATATGATTTTGGTAAGTTACAGAATAATCTTCATCTCTGGAGGAGTTTATATAATGTCAAAGTGGCCATGGAGATGCATCTGTAAGCAAGGTGAGGGCAGTAGGGGCTATGTAAAATCCAAAACTTTCACAGTATAAATCCAGTAAAGTGTATATCATGATCTTTTCATGTGAAAATAATATTCATGTTTTCCAAACTTCACTTGATGTCACACCATGGAATTTTCAGTTTAATAACTGAAGTTAATGAGAATGCTAGAGAAAATGTCGCATTTCTGATTCCAGGAGAGGATGGAGCAGATTCTTTCGTAACACTGGTGTTGATGGTTGTGTTCTGTAGTTTACTTGAGCTCTATTAGCAAGCTAATGATATTACTCACTTGAGGTTATTTTCTGCAACTTATGAAAGTATCGTGTTGACAGTATTTGCAGGCTTTCTCCAGATCAAGGGTGCTTGATACTGCTCTGTACCACAAAACAGTTATTACTACATAGAACTGAGCAATTTTGTATTAGAGAGGCAGTTTCTAAATGTGTGGTGGAAACATTTATTTCTCTGCAACTGATAACTTTGTAAAGTAATTAAAGATAAATTACGGATTTCAGGGATGAGAATTCTCTTCCAAAACTGTTAATACAGCTCTGCCTTCAAATGTCAGTTTTGATTCGTGTCTTGATGATATCACTAAAAACCAGGTATTAATGTGAAAGGCAAACCTCTGGTGAAAATATAATTGCACGTAGCTGTCAAAATAAAATTTTACGATCTGACTTGATTGCTGGATGTGGATGTATACTTGATAGAGTAACAATGCCTTTTATTTTATAGACATGCACCCACACACCACAGCTTTGTTCTGAAACAGTATTTTCTGTCATGAATTTAGCATAACCTCCACTCTTTTCTTTTTCTTGGCATGCAGGGATAAAGAACTTTGAGGGAGAAAAGAGTAAGACCAAAATGGGGAGGAAAGAGAATTCATATGGATTTCCCTTACTGAGAGAGGAAATACATCTTTGTTATATATAATCTCAAAACACTGATTGTGTTCTGCATTCACCTTTTCTAGAGTAATGGCGAGTTATTTGGGTTTGATATTCACTTCTGTTGCAGACTTTGGCTGTTTGTTCCAGTAATACCTGGCTGTGATGATGAACTTGGGGCTATGCCTTGAGTTGGTCAAGTATTTGTTACAGCTTTGTAGGAACTGATGGTGTTTTTATCATCAAGTTTACATATACATGTTGGATTTCCATGCTTTGTGTTTCTTTTTTATTTTTTAACATGTCATTATTTGTGGTCTTGTGTTGTTCAGTCTTTGCTTTCCTGGTTGATTTTAACAGTTCAAATGCTGTTCCTCCCTGTTGGTAGCATGCTGAAATGACTGCTTTAATAATTTCTTAAAAATGGAACTAACTCCTTTTCCAGGGGAAAGGGATAGAGGAATACTTACTGGCATTTTAAAGATGAGAACAAAAACTTAATGCAGCCATCTTAGGTAAGAGTGGCTAGTTGTGAAAATCGATACCTCATTGATTTCAGAGAAGACTGATTTCCTCTGTAGGTTCAGTTATCTGTCCCATTAGACTTGGAATTGTTGTAAATTAGTTTAGAAGTGAAATTTTCCAAATAATGAAAACTCTGTTTGGTTGTTAGTGGAAGTTATTATTAAAGGTTGCATAAGCATTATTTGCAAGATGGCTACTCAGTTGCCTGGGCTTAGTTCCATTCTCTAATAAATAGATGCATTGTGCTACTTCAGAAATTGCAAAACTGGTGGCTTGAGTTCATTTAACTAGTTTTGTAAGATATGTAATACATCCAGTTTGGGGAAGACTCTTTGTGTGCAGAAGTTGGACATAGTGGAGATGTTTGTGACTCAGACTGTTAAGCCTTTAGAATTTTTTTTTTTTAGTTACAATGTTTAGAGTGTCTTAAGAATGATGTGTGGGTAACATTTACCACATCAAAATTACCTAAGTGCAGCCATAAAAGGCTCAGATAAATTTTATTTGGTGGGACTTTCTGAGAGCAGGCTTTGTGATCTTGCTGATGCAGGAAAAGAGTGTGTTGACTTCACTGTGTCTTGTGATTTTTGGACTTTGCATTCACAGACATATGTCCCATAGAGGATTTGAATGGTGTAAATAACAAAATTATTGTGCTTTAGCATTAACCAGTCTTCTTTGCTTGTGTTCTCACCCTCCAAGCGCTAAGCTGTGAAAATGAATCTAGTTGGTCCTTGCCCATCTCCTTTTGGAGGTTTTGTAAATGTGAATAAAGACACTTGTGAAACTGCACAAGATAGCAGCTTCCCAACTGTTCTGAAATAATTGATTACGTTTGGTAGTATTTTCCATGTTCCAGGAAGGTATGCCAGTCTGAGTGCCTGGAATTGGATGCCATTACATGGGAAAGAGTATCAAAACAGCCCTTTTGCAGCCATCCTGACAGTGCTGGTGGTGGGTCTCTTTTCAGAGCAGGATGCTCCCAAGTGAGGCACAGAAATAGGTGGTGCTGCACAATTGTGACTTTAGAGATTCCTCTCCATCAGACTTCTGGATGTTAAGTTGTTGATCTTTTCCCTGTGAGTTTCTCTTTGCTGGGATTTTGCAGGAAAATCAATACTTGCATCCCCTCCCTTTGCAGACCTACATCAGGTTACATAAGGCAGCAAAGTGCTGTGGTTTCTTTTGTCAGTTTAGGTATACAAGTCATTCTAGGTTATCATCCACTGAATGAAGAATTTTGTTAAAATTATACCCGCATAACAGGAAAAGAATTTTGATTTTTTGAGTAAAATGAAACAAATGTCTTTTTTTACTGAAGAGCCTAGTTCTTAAGCAAACTGTTAAAAGGTTGTAAGGTCCTCTTTGCCTTGTTACTAGGGACAAATGATACGTGTGTACTTGTAATGTTTCAGTTCACCTTTGGAGTTGCAAAGAAGCAGCCTTGGTCTTTCTATGAGGGGTAACCTGATCCTGGGCAGCAGTGGAAGTATCACTGAAAGGTTAGGTTTCCTAAATGTGTGTGCTCATGAAAAAGGGAGAAATACAGGGTCTCTGGCTTTTGCACCCACTTGTCTCTTTCATGGTTTAGATTTCTGTGGTAGATGGGACTTTGATCTTTCTCTGACCAACTCGTTTAAGTAGATGTATGCATCATCTGACTTTGTGCTATTACTGCATGCTATCTGATAGAAAATCTTTCATAACCAGGAGGTGCTCCTAGCTCTTGATGTTGCATTTCTCATGTTTCTTATTATAATGGCAAATGGTCAAAACTTGAGTTAAGTAGGTGTTTGGAAGCTGTCATATTTATAAAGTCAGAGCCTTGCTTTCAATTTTGTGTGGAAGCTGTTACTGCATCACTGTGAGGCCTTACACTTGTTAGGGGTCATTTGCGTGGTCTTAAAACAACAGCTTATTTCTTTAACCAGTAACAATAACTTGGAGCTTTTGACAAATGAGGTGAGACAGTCTGTTTGGAATGTGCCCTGTTGCAAGGTCTGATTGTGGAGTTCTTGAAATTAGTATTACTGAAGTAACTACGTGTTTCTGTCCTCCTTTCCGAAGAAGCTGGGTCTATTCCATTGAATTTGGGACTCTCGAATTGTAACCTTCTTTGTGAGCTAACCTTGCAATTTTTGAAGATTGAGAAGATGTGTTACCTTACAGATACTGGGTTCAAGAGTGAATTGAATACATTTAGATTGAATACATTGTTCCTTTTCAGATGCGTACTGATAGGTCATTAACTTGAAAAGTTTTAACTTAGACTTGGTATTTGTATTCTGTTTTTATAAACGTTGTAATAGTAATTGAAAATACGAAGAGAAAATTACATATGTCATCCTCCTATCAGATAGCTATATAAAAATATTTTATCATCTGCAGTTGGTCTAGCAGTGTGCCATCAGAGAGAAAAAACTTATATATTCAAGAAGTGTTTGCCTGTGCTTTGCTAAGGTGGACATGAGCGTGAAAAAAGTATGAAAGAGCAAGCTATTTGTTTTTGAAGATACAGATAGATTTTCTTGCAATTTCTATATTCAGCAACTGCAGATGGGAAGCCAGTTGGTCTGGAGGTTAGTGACCAATAAAGGGGGTAAAATCAGTAAGGACTTCAAAAGTTAAGAAGTATTTCTTGGATTCCAGTTAGCTAGAATTTCCATGATCCTGTGAACAGTGTGATGCAGGAAAAAAAATGTAATAAGGAAAACTGTGGTTTTGAAAAAGATGGGTTGAATGAAAAAGCTGCTTATGACAAAGTGGTAATTTTTATTTCTTGATCTTTTTAGACCATTCTGGGATAGGTTTTGTTCCCATTTCCCTCCTTCTTGTACGTACTTTCCCATCCCTGAAACTGCAGTGTCCGTCACATGCTTTTTGGCTTTTCTTCCTAAGCTTGTGGAGGTGTCCATGACTGATGTTGCTGTATGTGCTATACTTGTTGCATGTACAGATCTTCTGTACTCTCCCCTTGTTATTGTTGATCCAGAACGCTTGCCTTCATCTCTGCTGTTGGACATATGTACTGCTGCTGCAGATGCTAAAAGGAAACAGGGAGGAAAGGATATGTTGTACAATAGTTGTACTAAGAGCCTATTTGTTTTGAAATACACAAATTCCAGTAAGTTCTTTCAAAATTGTTTGGTGTTTGTTTTGTTTTTAGTATTGATACCTGGATGCAAATTGCTTTTTACAGAGTCATAATAACAACATGTTACTGTAATTGTAATAGAATTCCTCTCAGAATAGAGTGGAAATGGACAATGAATGCCTTAAGGAAACAGCCCTGCCCCAGTAACAACTCTATTGCTCTAACAGGATCTGTTGAACCAAACAGATTTGGTATAGTGTGGTTTTTGGTTTTTTTTTTTTTTCTACAAAGGATCCTGATCAGGGAAGAAAGCAGTTCTGAAGGAGGAGGAGGAGATGGAGCAAGAAGCTGATTAATTTGCGATTGTTGTTTGAAAAGATGGCAATGAATCTTAAGTCTGTTAGAGGGGAGGCTGGGTGGCACAGTGTAGTAATGACGGGGAGCATGTGTGTATTTGTTCCCGAATCTTGACTGCAAGGCAGCTAGGGACTGTTGGGCTGATTTTATTTATTTTATTTTTTTTCCCCCATATGTAGTTCTTGAAGATTGGTGCAGGTTAAGTAGGCACTTTGCTGGATTTGGAGACCTGTACAGCATGTCTGGCATTGGCAAAGAATAAATTACTGCTTTCTGCTCTTTCAGTCGCTTTGTGTACCACTTTCCTAGCAAAATGTGCTTAGGAATAATTGTTGTACAAGGGAATGACAAGGAAAGGTGGAGTGTGATTGCAGGTATATCAGAGCAGATTGCAAATTAGGTGCTGCAGTCTGGCATAAGAACTGTGCAGATAGTGTGAATACTTCGGCATCACTGCTCAGCTTCTGATTTTCACGTTGGAAATCTGTATCCATGTATGCTGCAGGTGCAGAGGAGCTCTTGGAAATTCCCCTCAGCGTGTCTGCCATCCCTCACATGATATGCTTATCTGCTTTGATTGGTGAATTCCGGTGCTGAGGCAGAAGGTGGGGATTTCGCGGGGGAGGAGGGGGGGAAATGTGGAGGGGGTGGGGAACAGTGGAGAGATATGACCTGAGAGAAAAATTGGAAGCTCAAACAGGGCAGTCTGAGCAGGGAGGAGATTCAGCTGTCGTTCTTGAGGGTGGTGGTGCCCAGTTCTCCCTATAGCCGATGGGGCTTTGAGAATCTGGCAGGCTTTTCTCCTTAATTTAAAAATCTAGAGCTGGAAGTGGCTTCTGCTGTACTTACATATTTACCGTGCGGGGAGAACTGGTGGGCCTGTAATATCTCTTTTGCAGATGAACTGATGCAGTGATTGTTTCCAAATTCCATAAATCTGGTAATATCTAGTAGAGCCTGGCTCTTAGTTTTGCTGATCTGGTTTTCTGCTATGAAATATAGTGGGTTTTCATTTACCCATTGCTGCAACTGGTGTCAGGGAGGAGAAAAAACTTCTGAGGAGACCTTGACCCAGGTCAGAACAAAACAAACAGTTTTTCAATTGTGCAGGCTAGATCTGCTGCATTCAGATACCACTGGTATAATTTTGCTAAACTCAAGAAGACCCTCGTCTGCTTGAATGTGTTATGACTCATTCATGTGTGCTTTATTTATAGTCTTCCCAGACTGATAAAGTACTGGAATTGGCATATATGCCTAGCTTGGCCAACAGGTACTGATAAAATAGCTTCCTTTCAGATACCCTAGTGAGATCATATAGTTATCTTGGAAGTCGTGTAAAATGGTTTGTAACTGTGTGCCATTTCACATGTGTCATTGTGCAAGGAAATGTCTTGTAGTTTAATTAGTCTTTGCACCAGTTAATGAAAGTATTTGTGCTGCTGTTATGGGAGTGTTTGCCATCTCTTCTCTTGCTTCAGATGATGAAGACTGACACCTTGAAAGAAGCCTCTGATACCTAACTGGAATTGCCCCAGAGGGTTTAAATGTTGAAGTCGGTAACTTATATTGATAGTCTTGTGAAGAGATGTATGGATTGCACGCTAAGAGAGTAGCCCAAATTTCTGTTTTGTGACCTGTGAATTACCTTTGCATTGGAAAAAAAAAAAAGACCTCTGATGGTCATTTAGTTTTCTGCATTGAAGAAAAAGCTCAGCAGTATTAGTCTTTAACTTTTTGTTTTTACTTCTGTAGAGAGATGTATAATTATTCTGGAGAACTGGTGAGTATTGTTCCTATTGTATGTTTTGGTTAGTATGGAAGGCATAAATCTTAATTTCTGGTAGTCTGGTTGAGTTGGTTTAGAAGAATTCGTGTTAATGAGGTCTGTACTGCAAAATTGTGGTCCCTGTGTGGATAGAGCTGACTTAGACCTTTATCTGGTAGTCCAGATCACATATGAAAAATTAATCATCCTTCTTCTGCTGCATTGTCTTTTTATTTCTTGATCCTTTCACTGAGCTAGTCTCAGAGAAAAGAAAAGATGTTGTCTTTTGGCTACAGTGACAGTCTACCAGTTGAGTTATTCAGGGTTTGCTTTGTTTTTTGGGGGGGGAGGGAGGGGCAAGGAAGGGTACGGTTTTCCTTTATTTTCAAAGGTAGATAAACTGTGCTCTGCAAGTTTTATGCAGATGTCTGTGTATTAGTTTCTAACAGGTTTTTCTGACCTAAATCTAGATGTATTTCTAGATGTGAGGAAACCAAAAGCATATGTTTGCAGTAATTCTTTGTTATACAAACAGATATTTTGTAAATGCTTCCTGTATTTTGAAATGCTTCAGGTGAAAGCAAGACATGCCAATTCACAGCTACTCATGTAAGAACTAGACTGCCTCCAAAAACCCTATGAGCTTTATTGCTGGGGATGTTTTTATGATCTTTGTGCCACTTCCATTTTCAAAACTAAATCAACTGAATCAATATGTCAAGAAATACATGCCCTGATTTATGTACCTATAATTTAGTTATGCTTTGTTAAATAAACAGTGCTCCGAAGTCTTCAGTGATCTCATCCCTCCTTCATTTCTAATTTATCCTTGAAAAGACATTGCTCACTTGAATTTAGTATAACCACCTCCCCACAGTGAAACAACGGAAGATAAATATTGGAAAACAAAGTCATAATTGGAGTTCTCAGATACTCGATACGTTAAAAACATCTGTTGAATTTATCTGAAATTATGCAGAAAGATACACAGATAATTCTTAGGTAATTTTGAATCATCAAATGATTGATACAGTGAGTAGTTTTCTGTGACACTGAGCAATGTGGGGATTGCTTTAAGGCTTTTGACAACTGGAAAAGAGATTTTGAAAATTTACAGGTAGAAATGGTAAAGGAAATTGCATGGCTGTGTTAACTGTTAAATCACTGTTTCAAGAAGTTGTCTGTAGTGTCAGCATATTTGATGTTTTTTTCATGTGATTTTAATTATCTTTTTAATGTTTAAAGAATGTTTTCTTTAAAGAAAAACAGTACAATTTTTTTCAGTTGTGTAAAATTATTAGCCTTTTTGCAGGCTTAAATTTGTTTATTCCCTAATAAAGTCTGATGAGATCTAAAAGAATAACCCCTACCTTTTAGCACCATTTAAATACTCATGACAGTCTTCATGAGTAATTTGAAATTTTAACCAAAACTTGGATTATGAAGGTATTGCTTTGCCTAGCTCATCTGAAAGATCTGTGAAAGTATTTCTTCACAGCATTAGAGGTAGGAATTATCAGTGTCATTTTAAGAACTGTAAAGTTATACCTAAAAACTCTGAGGTTTGCAGACTTGGGTGCGTCTGCAGGTGAGGTACATCTCTTCAATAAAAAGTGATCAGTAATTTTTTTGCTGGTAGTATTGCTTAATTTTGTAAACCACTTCTGACTTCAATTAAAAAGTAGGTGCTTCTGTATATGTGATGTACAAATAAATTCCTGGATACTTTTCTTTTCGAAGAAAGTGGAAAATGTAATTCTTTGCAGTTAATTTTAAAGCATGGAAAGGAACTCTGTTTTTAAAGTGGCTGAAAATGGATGAATCTATCTTTTTTTCCCTTCCACCTTTTCATGAACATGTCTTAGATTCTACAAATTTAGACAATATTTTTGTCAGGACGTGTTTTGCTTAGTGGAGCGGTCTTTAGCTGAGCTGGTGGTTAGCATGACTCTTAATGACTGAAACAATTTTAACAAATGTCTCTTCATGTTCATCTGATGACAAAGTGTGGGTATTACAAATGTGTAACCTGAGTCAATTTGAGCCTTGTATTCAACTCAGAACCACTTAGCCTCACCTAAGGTGTCTTTTGCAAGATTGTTGCAGTTTATTCTGTCTCGCTTATAATACTATTTTGACTGGGTTTATGCATTTTCATCAAGGAAGATTCTCATGCCAAAATTGTGTCCACAGGCTGGTCTATTGCTTTAATGGTTAAAAGGGAAAATAATAATAGAAAAAAATTACAGTGTGAGGTGCATGTGATTTGTTCTCTCTGTGTAGCTCATTCTGAAAAAAGCCCATGAGAAGAAGATTGGCTGAAGTGAATCAGGTAATACAAACTGTACTGTTTATTTTGCTCTTACATATTTCATTTTCCTTTCAGCTTTATGTGGCTCATGGCTCTGTAGATCATGTCTAGCTCTGTGCTGCTAGCATTGCTTTACCATTTGAGTCCTGCAAAACCAGGAGGACATGACTTTAATTTTTCCCTTCCTTCTTGCTTCCCACCTTTAGAAAAAGACAAAGTGCAATGGTTGTAAAAAAAAAACACCAAAAAAACCAACCCCACAAAAACCAAAACAAACAAAAAACAACAAACAAACAAAACCCACCACCACCAAAAAACAAACAAGACAAAAAGAACCCAAATTAACAAATTAAAACCCCTGCCTGTTCTGATAGATAATTGAACAGCTTCTGGTTCTGGTGGGTGGTTGGGTTTTTCTGATGTTGAAATCTGACCTGACAAAAGAAAGGTGAGGAGAACCTAGAGTTTCCAGAGTTATTTGGTGGGAGATAATGCTGTGTATGAGAAGTAAAACTGACCCGAGTACAGCATGCTATCACCACACAAACCCAGCCCTTCACCATTTGAGCTTTGATTAAATCAACCTGCAGTTTTTGCAGGAGAAATACTTCATTTGACTTCAGAATTAATTTGATAGTGTCTAGTAGGCTATACATCCAGTAGGGCTCAAATTACTCATTTCTAAGTGAAGTATATATCCACAAAGTTGTCTCAAATTGCACGTGCTTCTGACTGTAGCACTAGACTGACATATATTTACTAAAAATGTTATTTTTTTCAGAAAAATCAGCCTTCTGGTTTGTAAGATCAATTGTCAGAGACTGCACTTTTTCATGATAGAGAGAACTGGTGGAATTGTAACTGGTTATGTTGAGGTTTATACTTCAACTTAGCTCTTCTTAACCAGGACAAGGAGTAACTCTTTGGAAACACTTGATGTTGTAGTCAATGTGGTAGTATTACTGAGTTAGAATATGTAACCTTATGTGATATAACAGAGATATGAACCCAGTCTGAAATCTTGCTCTTTGCTATATGGTACCACTGTGGTAATTCTACCACGTAGTTCCCTCCCTCCCTGGGCCTTTTGAACGTAGGCATATATTGCTTTAGTGAACTTCTAAAATAAGATTTCTTTGTTCTAAACCAGGACTTGGAGTAAATACAGTAAGATGTGTGCCTTGCATCAGCTCCAGCATTCCAATTTTGGTACTTTTTTCAATATCTAAAATGACATGACAGTACCTGATACAAAGGCTCATTGCCTTGTGAACAATGAGACACATCATAGCCTTCAACAATGCACATAAGATCAATGTGCAATACTTCTAATTTATCCCTGAAGTATGAACTCAGGTACAGCACAATGTAAATGTCAATTCAGGAACATTAGGTAAGTTTGGTGTGATCCCTTAAGACTTCTTCCTTCATGTCCTAAATTGTAAGGTTTCTGGGGCACTAACTATCCTTGCATTATTTATTTTGCGGCGTTTATTGCAATGCAGCCTTTATTTTTTAACCTGATTGTTGTCTGCTCACTAGTATCTCAAATGAGAGAATACACTGCAACACAATGTTTTTAATTATAGTATGTGTACAGTGCTATTTTATGCAAAATAAAAAGAAATGGCATCCATATTGATCAGATGCTGAAGTGTCTAAAGGTGTAAAGCAGCTTTCAGACAATTTTATCACTTCCTATTCCAATTACTGAGACCTTTTTCAGTGTGGTAAGAGAACTTTACAGAAGCCTGCAACTCTACATGTTAGCAACAGGGATTCTGATAAATTACTGCCTGACCTTGACTTGTAAATCAAAATGCAGCATATCAGGGGCATGAACATACTATACTAGGGCAAGCTCCTAGGAAGGCAGCTTTAACGTATAGAGCAAGGCATTGGTCATACTGCTTGGATTGTCATGTCATGCAGTGTTAGAGACCATTGTCTTTAATACTTTGTTATGGAACCGATCCAGTTTTGATTTATAGCCCAGCAGTAGCAAAGTTTTGTTCTTTTCCACTTTAAAAGTATGGTCTGATACAGAATATTCATCAAGCAGTCTTTGACACCAGTCAAAAAAAAAAAGTAAATGAGCTTCTTAGTGCTGTTTCTAAGTATGAGGATTCCCTGTGTAAACCCGTAAATCAGAACATAATTCAGGAGAGTATTTTTTACTTTTAAAATTTTTCTGGAGATAGTCTGAATCATCAAAGCTCATTTATACGAATACTCAACCATTGTTTCTCTATCCTCTTTCTTAGTTCTGTGAAAGGCAACAGACAACAAACCATGTACCAACTCAACTGCATGGTTGGACAAGAGAAGAAATAAAAGAGATAGGGCAGGAGTTGCAATCTAAATTAAAAGCATAGATCTAGTAGGATGTTTAGCTGTGCTAAAAATTGACACTACGGTCATGCGATGTTCAATGGTCTAATAGTGGTTGTGGAATATTTTTTTTAGATGTTTTATGTACTTGTAAAAAAATCTTTCTCCCAGAGTATTTAGAAGACCAAAACAGGAAGAGCCTGGAGCTGAACACAATTTTTAGTATATAGGCAGTGAAATGTGAGCATGATACAATTCTAATTACACATGGTGAACATAGCCTTAAAATTCAAGCTGTGTGTTTTTATATTTTTCAATCAAGTGAGACTTCAAAGTTACTGACTTCTCTTTAAAGTGTGTATTTTCACCTTGGACAACCCAGCACAGCCTAGTACTGGCTGCCATAGTAAGAGATTTGCTTCAGTAAAGCCTGTGGCATCAGGCCCAGGATGTTTGCACAATCAGACTCCGTAACCTTCTGTTGCAGATCGATAATACTTGTACGATCTCTCATCTATATTTACTGGACAAATGAAAAATTAAACCCATGTATGTAATTTTTTTTTTCTTTGGGAGAAACTAGTGGACAGGAAATCTGGCTAGCCATATCAGATTTCGGCCCAAGAAATTGCATCAGTTTTAAAAAAGAGACATTGTACTTGCTGCTTAATATTTAAACTCGGTGTCAAAACCTTATGGCAGAATAATGTGTGTGGTTTTCTTGGGTGGATCTCAGCTCCTGCGCTAGTATCTGGTAAACTATATTTACTTTCTTGGATTGAAATATACACTATTCCCATCACAATAATGCTACTTTTACCTAGCTGTTTGCAGCCAGGTTCATAGGCTGTAATCAAAATTGATTTAAAATGTCTCTTGCATTTTTTTCTGTGTAATTTTTTCTTTTATACTTCATACTATTTGGTAACTGAACATGTTTACTTTAAAGGGGGTATGTGTTCTAGGTGGGTAGAAGCCAAACAGGTGTTGAAACCAGTGGCGATTTATTTTCATCTCTGTACATTTTGAAATAAGAAAAACTGCAGTTCATTATGAAGTGACTACCAGTCAGATTCTCCTATAAAATTAAAACAAATAGGAAAACAGAGTGAGAAGTACTTGTATGAATTCAATGTCTATGGCCTGTGGTTTGTCATCCTCTGTTGTCTCTTGTTGATAATGTGTGGTTATGTAAACGTCTTCCCACCACTTTCTTCTGAAACTTCCAGCAAAGCAGTTTTGTGTAGTGTAACATCTGCTGGCATAAAAATGGGTTGTAAATACACTGTTGCATCTTCTCTGTGCAGCCCACTAGGAAGAAAAGAAAGAATGGAAAGTAATGTTCTCAGTAGCACAGATGGCTTTAGTAATTAATAATACTTTGTAAAATAGATTTAAAAAGTTTAATATGATTGCTAAAATAGAAAGTGTAAGAAAAAGCTGAGTGTGTGTATTTAGTACATATAGAAGAGTCTGCCGTCATTAAACTTTCCTACAGGAACATACTTAATATGATCAGCTGCGTACTTTTCCATGTGTTATGAGACAGAGGTTTGGATAAAATGGCATGCTCATTTTTCACTGAGTGGTACATCTTAGTTTATAACCAATAGATAATTCTCTCAAGTAAAAAGGGAAAAATAATGCTGCTTAATCATTTCTCTTGCCTTTGTGGAAGATTGGGGTAGTAAAAGCGTAGATCACAGCATGCTGTGGTGGGGTTGCTGGCATGCATTTCAAAACACAAATGACAGGAGACAAGTACCCAGTTTCTGTAACATAGGGCATCTCCCAAAAGTAGTTTGACCTGTAGTAGTATTCTTGTGATGGCAGTGAGATTTCCCTGGAGAACTTGGGTGGCTGCGTTTTATCTTACTGATTCAAAGAGATGGCAGCTGGTGGCTTGCTGACCTGGAAGGAGTAGCCATCTTCTCACCTCCTGCATGTTCCCTATTGCATGTCCTGACTGCATGTTGAAGCCTGGGATTGTCCTTCATTTCTGTTTTCTTTGGATGTGGTGAGACACCCCACTCTTAGTTGGAATGCAATTTTTAATGAAAAAAATTTAATTGGCTCAAGCAGAGTAAAAGCATTTGCCTGTAAGTGACCTGGCTTCTTGGTAATGCTGTAAGTGAAGTCTTAGATTGTTAATGCTTTTATCAGGAATGAGTAATTTCATAGATTGAAAACCTTTTAAAGTGCAGGATAGTAATTTTGGTTCCAGAGTCACTATAGGTGACTGTAGGAGTACTTTTTTTTTTTTTTTTTTTTTTTTCCCCCTAAAACCTTCATATGAGCAACCTGAAACAGACAAAACTATCTGCAGGAACTTCAGGATAGTATGTAGTTCTTACATCCAAAATACCCTGAAAGTTTGTGACTTAAATTGCAGGTTTGGTTTCTTAGGCCTATTACATTTGCATATGAGATGATGAGAGCTTGTGGAAATTGTTTTGTATTGTACAAATGCTGTTGCTTGCTTAGATTAAATTACACAAATTTATCATTTAAACATAATTCATTCACTGTAGCAAAGTCTTTTAGACTTTATTTATAATTTTGGAGCATGTATTTAATTATTATAAATTTATATGCTTTTCATATAGTAGAATTTGTTTGGAGTCTGTGTGGAAATACTCTGCCTGTTTCAGGAATTCGCTGTGCTAAGTCTTGCTTAACGAACACCAAAAAGTGTTTACTTCAATTTAGCCATATGCACCCTGATCCTCAGTTTGGAGCGCTCCTAACTCATGTTTGTGTCTGGGGTCAGGTGTAGATCTAGTACTCAAGTTACTTTGTGTGGCACTAGCAGCATTAAGTATACTTTTTGTTTTGTAAGTTTCTGACTTAATTCAGTGAAGCCAAATGCAACAGCCCTCAATAGAAACATATGTAGTTTATGAATGGGATTTGCATAATGATATTCCTTTGGCAGAAATGGATGAAATGTTGTTTTCTAGAGCGCTTTTACTGTTTCTGAAGTTATTTACTAATAATTGTGTTTAACTGCATTTGGTGACTTCTGTTTATATCTGTGAATCGTACTGTCCAGGTTTTATTCATTTGGGAATGGGCAGCCATATGGCCCATAGTTAGTCCCATCCAGGTAAATATCAGTGAAGAAAAGGTGCAGAGTTTATCTAGTTACTAAAGAGGCTGCTGATCTTGTGGATTAGGATGCAAAATGTTCCAGAAAGATATGCCAGAGGCTCAAATTATGTAATGCTTAGAGCAGGAAGCTTACTGAATTGTGTGCAGTGTGTCACTAGCAACAGACTGATGTCCCTGGCAAGGCTCCACTCAAGGAAGGAGCTGAGGTTTCTCAAAGGCTCCACATGAGAATGAATGATTTGACAGCACAGCCCTTGCTAGAACAGCGTGCCCTGTTGAAGGCAGGAGCTGGCACTGCACAGCTTAGCTGCGTGCTGTAAGGAGGCAGAGTTCTGACATGACATTATTTTGGTAAGAGTGGTTTCCTACCCACAAGTGTGTACTAGGTGGCACCATCTTAGCAAAACTCCAGTGTAAGAGTGAGAGTGATTTGATTTCCCCTTCCTGCTCCCTCCTCCTGCCCAGTTTTTTTGTTTTGTCTGTTGGTGGGTGTGGGGTTTCTTGTTGATTGTGTTGTTTTCTCCAGATCCTGAAAGAGAAAATAAATCAGAGAGTAATAAAGGACCTTTCTAGAAACGACATATCCAGATTGCTATGTAGTAAATCTAGGTCTGAAATACGGTAGAAATCATATGCCTGAAAATGATAAACAGATAAATTATGGTTGATATTCCTTTCTAGCACAAAATGAGTCAAGATTTGGTAGTTAATAACTGTTCCAGTATATATAGATGGACTAAAACTGTTATGTTTACATTTACATTCTAATGGTCCTTTCTAATTGGGTATGTACACTTTGCTTTTAGAGTCAGGCAAAAAAAAATTATTGGAATTCTAAGGTCTCCCTGTGGGTAACTCCACAGCCATGTGTCCACGGATGGGAAACAGTTATGGACTTAGAGAAGTGTGTTCTTGTCAAGTCATTCTCTCTGATTATCTGAGAGAATGACAGGTGAAAAAGAAATTTTTATGTTTGGTCTCTGATGAAAACTTGTTTTCTGCTTGAGGAAGTCTGTCCTTTTGAAGGATTACATAATACAGCTGAGAACTGAAGTTCATTACTATGAGGCTAAATTGCATGAAAAGTGGGAGGCAGCCCATATTTAAGGTGATAGGAAAGTTCAGGTGACTAGTCCAGAAACAAATCTTTCCTTACTAAACAGTAGTTAAGAAATCTGTGTTGTGGCCAGTGATGAATATTCAACACTTCAGAATTTGATGCCTCAATACCTAGTTAGGCATTCAGTTGCAATCAAGATCGTGCGGCATCTATCTGGTTAGGTGTTTAAGATGTGAGAAACCTTAATGATCATAAAAATAGGCCTCAAGGTACTTAAGACTAGCTTGTTCACCTCTTATTAAAAATGGCTTATTTCTTTGGAACAGGAGAGAATTGAAAATCTTTATTTTTCTATTTTGGCCTTTTCAGCCAGCTGTGGAACAAAGGCTAAACCTGAGGATGCAGGTGCTGTCTGCTACTCTGTCAGTAGTCAGGCTACTGTGAATTACTGATTGCTCAGTGTTTCTGCCTCTAGTCAGCTGAGACTGGACTCTGGCTCTAAGCATTTCCCTTGGAATTTGCAGTCTTACTAAAGGGACCATTGGAGATTTTGGACACAAACAGACTTCTGAAGAAATAAAACTTTAACTGGTGAAGAGAAAAAAAAATGGTGTTTGTATAACTAAAGAAACTTCTTTTCATTAAATTGATATAATACTCATCTGTTCACACAAAATGAGAAATTTTAGAGTCCAAAGGCAGTTTTAGCCAGAAAGCTGTAAATGATTTAAAACCAGTTGAAACAGGATTTGTTTCTGTTATGTGCATTAGGTATGGTATGATGCTACTGTGGAGCTGTGCTGGCTTTTATGGTGATGTAAATGTGTTGAAATTTGACCACATTCTACAAGAGAGCAAAAGTATCTGAGGTGCATCTCTTTGCAGACTAGTAGAGTAGCTTGTATGTTTGAAAACATTTTTGTAATGTGTTTGTTTTTCAGGCCAAAACATGTTTTGAATAGTGACTTATTTTAGCACTAAGCTGACTTTACTGACCTCAGAAGTTAAGTGTAAGGATGTCTTTGCATGCAGCTGTGAAGTAGTGCAGACCCAGTGACATCTTGTCGTGTAATTATGAGCTACTGAGGCCACCTTAAGAGTGCAGTAGGAAGACAAGTTTGAGGCATTAAACAAAACAAACAACAAACAAAAACTCCCAATCACACATCTCAAACAAAAGCATTTTGTAGCTTTTTTTTTTTTTTTTTTTTACTAGGAGAATGTGCTATCAATATTTATTGAGAACAAATAACCTAGCCAGCATCCTCTCAGAGCTGCTGTTTGTTTTGGAAAAAAATTTGGTTTGATGAAAGTTTTTGGCCACTTTGAGAGGATTCAACAGAGCAGGAAACTGTTTAACTGCTCTCATTCCTGGGATTACTGTGGTTCTCTGGTTCTCAGTCCATCTGGTATACTGTTTGGGGTGGTTTATGCACCATGAATTTCCAAGGCAAATGCTTAGACCTACACTCTAGCCCCTCTTGGCTGAGACACTTGTTTTCTAGTCTGTCTGTTTCTGAGGCTTGATTTTTTTTAAATTTTTTTTTCCCCTTCTACACCTCAAATTTAAAAGGTACAAAGTCACATTTAATGTATAATGTGCATCTGGTGGATGCTGTCAATGTTAGGCTTCAATTTATTTTACTTTAAAGGAAAAAAGATGAAGATTAGACCAGAAGCTGTGTTTTATTCTCTTTCATTAATGTGTGCAAGAGCTCTTGATAGAGATTACTTTGAAAAAGCTATGGTTACATTCATATTATTTTCAGTGCTGAACACTTTTCTTTTAAAGCATCTTCTCTTGCAATCAATTTTAATCTACATTTGGATTTGACTCTTTTTTTTTTTTTAACACCTTTGTCCTTTTTGGATTTCTGTAAGTTGTTACATTACATGCTGTAAGTGGCTGTTGTGCTCATGTCCATTTTAAGCTCTCACACGAATGATTTAAGATACAGAAATAAATTAATTTTGTGCATTTTAAAGTGTGGTGGGGAAGTAACAATGGCGAAGTCGCTGTTATTGGTATAGGTGTGATAACCACAGGATCTGTACAAGTACTTCCTCAGAGGAAGCTTGAGAAGAGGTCAGTTTTTCCCTGAAGCGCTCAATTTTAAGACACACAGGGTGTGTTGCAGAAGATGAAGATACTAGAATGTCGCTGGGACTCTGCTCTGGCTATTGCTGCCCTGATATCTGGAGATGAGGGAACAATGTCAGTCCCTTTACCCGCTTGCACTGCTGGGAAGCATGGAAGTGTTGAATGCTTGCGCGCAGCAAACCCCTTCCCCACACAGATATAAAGAGGAAAGACGGAAGTGGACATCAGTGATTTAGTTGTTTTCATCCTAAAATGTTGACAAAAGCAGTGAGGCAAGTCTGGCATAAATTACTGCTTATCTAAAGCTGGGGTAAGAGAGAGACCTGATTATATAATTCAGAATAAAATAAAATTGTTTTTACTCTGCTCCTGAAATGCTATCTCATTCTTGGTCTCCACTATGTGGGATTACTTTCTAGTTTTAAATGTAAGAATGGATACCATGTGTTGGTTTTACCTGCAGCTTAAAAAACAAGGGAATTTCAAAGTAAGGTAAACTTCAGACAAAACCTCACAATGTGTAATGTTTATGCTTGCTATAGTGTACATTTCTGATCCATGAGGAGAAACTATTTCAGGGGAGAAAGATAATCTTGAAGTGTTTTTGAGTAATGAATTATTAGCATTTACACTTAAGGCTTTTTTTTTTTTTTTTTAAGGGGAAGAAAGATACTCTCTACAATGGAAACTTCTACAGAGTAATTCCTGATTTTCAGGAGGTATGTTTTTTTGTGATTTTGGTGCTTTTTTTTTTTATTATTCAAGTTTAAAGTATGGTTCAATGTTTTAATGCTCCATTGTCCATGTTAACAGGATAAGTGTATTCTGAAGAAACAAAGGTTCAGGTTTGTGAGAGAAGCTCTTAGACATTTATGCTGTAACTCTGCAAATTCAGACTATGCTGTTCTCTTCAGAAAACCAAATACCCTGACAGTAGGAAAGAAGTCTGTGTGAGGATGATCAGTGACAGATGAGGGTACTCTGGGTCCTCAGTGACCTCATCTTTTCATGGAGGCTAACATTCTAAGAAGTACAGGGGAGAAATAAACTGATCTTTTGTTTCCTCCCCCTTCAGCCCTGACAACTACAGTGATAATGTGGAGCCATTTTAAAAACAATTGCAAAGGTAGTTTAAGTGCTCTGGTCTCTGTGATTCAAGCAGATTCTTGGCACCTAAAATCTGTGGAGAACAAATTTTATTTTTTCATACTCAGGGTTGGGTTGCTTGCATGCTAGCTTAAATTCATCATACATACTCCTACTCTCAGTGTTGTTTATATATTCTAATGACATCAAAGATTTTTTTTCTTCATTGGCTCTTGTTGTCCAAAAGCTACTTTTCCTCCAGAAGCACCACTTTGCCAAATACTCCTCTGGCTTTAGCATCCAGGCCTTGAGCAGGCCCAAAAGGATTGTTGAAGCAAATGCTACTTTCTCATCCTAAGCTGGACCTGAGTCTTGCACTGTTGGTCAAACCATTCAGTTCAGCTTGAGTCCACTTATGCCTGTCCTTACTGAATAGGAGCAGACCACTGCACATGCAAGTAAGAATGTAGAACTTCATGCACTATTTCTGCTGAAATTTTTCTAAGTGGCAGTAATAGTATATTTTTTTTGTTTTTCATATCAAATGTATCTAAATTCACATCAGTTTTCTGATATAGTCTGAGATGCTTTTGAAGATGAGGATTCCCAGGTGCAGGCAGATCTGCTTTAGAGGGTTCTTTGCAGAAAAAAATAAAGTTCAGAGGAAGTTGTCAACACCAGAAGGTGTGATTGCTTTGGTCTTCTAGAACTTTAAAAGTAACAGTACAGTGGTTGTAGGCAGTGCTTTATGTATACATATCCTTGGCATTAGCCATTAAAATGACCTTCTGTTTTCTTTATATTTCACTTTTGCACACCACAAGGGTTTGGGAATTTGTTGTACTGAAGCTGCTGTTCTATCACAATTGCTTTGTTTATTTGTAACTGATAAAAATAATTCTTCTGTGGCCACAAGTGCAGTCAGCTACAATAATAAAAACAAAACAAACCTACATTGGCCAGTAATAGCTGTAAAACTTCTACTAGGAATTCAAAATGAAATCACACCAGTGACAGAAGTGCTGGGATAATTGGCTCATTTGTTAAAGCTCATGAAGTGGGGAGTGAATCAGTTTACCTTGAGTAGTTGTCACATTTGAGCATCTTGCAAGCTTTCAAAATAAAACTCAACAGAGGTAAAAACTACTATTTATAGAGTTTTGTGAAGGAAGTCAAGGATGTTGCTTTTCATTTTCCATTTGGACTAATTTTTAACCATTTTAACATAGCACACATACAAGGATATAGCATAAATTTTACACACCATCTTGAAAGCCAAGTACTTGAATACCTCTTGGAGCAAATTCCAGAACTTCTGGATTGACATCAAGTAAATATGAAGAGAATTTGGCATAATAACAAAACAAAAACAATACAAAAATAGCCCCAGACAGTCACAATTTGTACAGTCAGTTTTAGAGTCAGTAAGCAGCATGCTCTAGTTAATAGCTACATTTAAGAAACCTGGGAGAGGTTTTTTTGAGCAGCAGGCATGCTCATCAGTGAATTCTGAGACCATCATGCTTTATTGTCCATTTCATTATGGTGGTTCTAGGCAGCACTTACTCTGAATATGAGGTCAAGCTGTGTGTCCTTCCAGTTTTACATAGTGGTAGCAAGACAGGGCTGTGCAAATGGGGGAAGTTGCCTTTATTTGAACACATCATTACCTATAATAATTCTCCCTTTAATGCCATCAGAAGCTACAGGAAACTTCACCCCTTTTGTGCTCTGAAAGATGGTTTAGTTGAAGAGAACTAGCCCATCAGATTATTGCTCAAGTTTTCCTTTCCCTTTGTGATTGCAAAATAGGAGACTGGCTATAAGCTGTTCTACAACCTAAGTTCTTAAGAGTATTGACATTTTCAAAGAGTATGTCTGCTATGATCTTTATAGCTGAAGCAACTACTGTTTTCACTTGAACAGTACCTGATACATCTGCATGACTAACTTCCTTCCAGAACAGTGCCATATAGCCACAGATGACATCGTGTACCTGTGAAAGAAACTGCAAGCACCAATACATACACTGTTAGCGTGGTGCTGCTCACACAAACACACTTCTAAGAATCAGCAACTGTAATTTCTAATGGTACACTGCTTACTTGCTTTACTTGAAAATACCAAACTTTGATCAGTTTTGCTCTATGTAATCTATTTACTACAATCACAGGAATGTTTTGTGTTTATTTTCCTTATGCCTATGTAGATCTGCATTAACTCCATTGTCACACCTTCTGAGCATATTCACGGAATCATAGAATCATTCAGGTTTGAAGAAAAACAAACAAACAAAAAAAAGAAAAAAAAAAAAAACCAAAAAAACCCAAACAACCCCCTGGGATCATCAACCATTGACTCAGCTCTACAAAGTTTCACACCTAAACCATATCCCAAACCTTTAAACACATCCAGGGATGGTGACTCAACCACCTTCCTGGGTAGCCTATTCCAATGTCTTAGTATTCCTTCTCTGAAAAAAAGTTTCCCAATGTCCACTGTAAACCTACTCTGTTGCAGTTTGAGGCCACTCCCCCTTATTCTGTGAGAAGAGACCAGCACCAGCCTCTCTACAACAACTTTTCAGGTAGTGGTAGAGAGCAATGAGGTCCCTCTTCAGCTTGCTCTTCTTCAAACTAAACAGCCTCAGCTTTGTAAGCACTGGTATAAATGAGGATGAGTTTTAGTTCTAAAGTATTTGCTTCCCAGTCATTATATGGGGCATGGTAACGATTCCAAAATGGAAGTCACACTTTATAGGGAAAAAAGTAAAGAAAAATTGCGTTCTTGTTAGACCCATGCAATTCTCAAAGAGGCTTTTAATCCTAGCTTTAGACTGCATCCCCACTGGATACCCTGATGAGCATGGTAATTAAGATACTTTGTGGGGTATTTTCAACCCAAGCTGAATTTTGCTCTGTAGCATCACTTTTGGCCATGAATCCTACTGCTGTTCTTCTAATAAGATCTGTTGAATTCTACATCCTATCTGATTCTTTATACATGTTATGTCTGGCTTCTGGAAACTGAGTTCTTTTATGTCTGAAAAGTTATCTGCTGTTTACAAGCAACATGCATAGCTTACTTAGGTGGAGTATACACTGTGTTTCCCTTCAAATGGACAATGTTTTCTTTATAAAAGCTCTCTTAGCACATTTCTAGGTCAGAAATGCTTAAAATATCTTCTGTCATTAAAACCTGGAGTCAAGAGTATAAAACAAAAACAGAGAAGCAAAACAAAAATAAATGAAGCTTACTGTGTCCAGATAAAGCATTGTTTTCCAAACATTCCCTTCTGTTTGTGATAATATAGTCTTTGTACTTTCCTTTGAAAGACTTCTGTTTAATAATTAGAGCAAAACTCAAGAATGGATAGACCTCTTTGGTAGGAAAGGTGAGCATGCAGAGAGCATAAAGTATATACTGGCAAAGGTCTCAGATTGAGAAAGGTTGGTGGTTCAGAGAGGAGGTAAAGCTCTGGGAGCTAAAAAACAAGTGATGACAAAACATACAGATAATTTATGGCAGTAGGTACTGTCTCACTTGTTGGCTTCCCTGTAATTTCACATACATTTAAACTGACACTTCTGCTAAGGAAAATAGTCCCCTGTCTCACTCCCAGCATCTAATTTCTTGTCCCTGGGTGCTTGTTCACACCAAAAGCTTGAGTTAAGTCACTGGTGATTTAGGTAACTAATCTGACTGAGAAATAGACCTGCTAAATAAAATTCTAAGTGACAATTATTTTTTCTAACCTGGAGAAGGCTCTGGGGAGACTTTACTGCAGCCGTTCAATACTTAAGGGGGACTTTGAAAAAGAGAAACTTTTTGGTAGCGAATATTGCAACAGGATGAGAGGTGATTTGCTTTAAACTGAAAGCAGGAAGATTTAAACTAGAAATAAAGAAGAAATTTTTATTATCATGAGATTGGTGAAACACTGGCACAGGTTGCCCAGAGAGGTGGTAGATGCCCCATCCATGACTTAAGGTCAGGTCGGAGAGAGATCTGAGCAACTTGATCTAATTGAAGATGTTCTTACTCACTGTAGAGAAGTTGGACTAGATGACTTTTAAAAGTCTCTTCCAACTCAAACTATTCTGTGATTTCTCAGCTGAATCAGTTTTTTGTTTGTGCTGGCAGAGCAAAGATTAGTGGGGAATGAATGCATGACTGGTGGACTTTTGGAGACAACTCTTGAAGCATACTAGACTGCTGCCACAAATTGTGTCACGGTAGGTCTGGCTTAAATGATGCCAGAATCTTCAGACATTCTAATGCAGGAAGAGAGAGGAAACAAATCTTGGCTTCCATATATTTTAGTTGTTTATGATGTGAGTCGTATTGGGCTGAGAGGAGCTTTCTTTTTGCCTGGATAATTTTTTGAAGTGATTGCCTTCTAAAGATTTTTTTTTTTTTTTCCTTAAGATTTATTTGCTGCTCCCCAGGAAGGAAAGATTATTTGCTCTGTGTGCGTGGCATGGGTGGTGTTTGTTGTTTGTTTTTTTTTTTTAAGGTAGGGGAATGCTATGTAAAGAAATAAGCTATGGTATTTTTATTAAAAAAAATTAATCAGTACCCAAAGTTGAAACCTTGTTCTTTTACAGTGTGCAAAGAGCTGGTCTTGTGCGCAAAGGTTTGACAGTGTGTCTCCAAAAAAGTGAGACACAAAATGGCAGCTCCTATTGTCAGACCTCAATAAAACCTGAAGAAAATGAAGTTTTTAGAACCATCTTCTATGCGGGCTCAGCTCAGTAAGACATATGGGTTCTTTGGCTCTCTCACCTGTTAGATATAGGAAACACATCTATGGTGGAGAAGGAAGCAAGAGGTCATGTGCACAGCTGAGTTAAGACAAAACGTCATATTCATTTCTGACTCCCTTCCTGTTGAAAGTACCTGCCAAGCCCTACTATTAATACACCAAGATCATTTGCCTAGTAGATACTTTCTCTTAAACTGTCGTTCCATGTTACACCATGTGAATAGTGCATTCTTCTTTGGGTCTTACTATTTTCTGGTGAAGGCAAAATGAAAACCACAAATTTGCTGCCAGAAAATACATTGGTTTTGGAGAGGGTTTTTTTTCTGCTATTTTCAACTTCTCTAAACCCCCAGAACTATGGAAAATTTTAGAGGGTTGTTTTCTCTTGTTACATTTGTTGTCTGTTTTAGAGGAGCAGTGCTTGGTTTGGTGTTTAAGTGAACAGATGCATAACTCCATATCAACCAATGGCTTTCCCAGAACACACTTTTGTTCTAGCATCCACCTCACCTGTTGTAGTTTTGGCACACTCAAAATGAGTATTGTGTTAGAAAACAGGGAATGTGGGCACTTGTGAGATAGTATGGAACCTAGCCTACTAACAGCTGCTTACATAATTTTTTTTATCCCAGTGCCTATGAAAACTGGAATCAGAAAGCATAGCCTATGCTATTCCACATGAGAATAAATTCTTACAGACAATGGAAATACCTGTGGCAAATCAAATTTGCTTTCAAAACTTTATTTACAACTGTGGTGGTGGTTATTATTTCCTCCTCCTCTGTGTACATCCTCTTAGTCTACTAAGTGTAAATTTTCCAAACTTGACAGGTTGCATAAGCCAGAAAAGTAGGAAGTAACTCCCAAAGAACTGCTGCCAGATCTTTGAAGGGCATATTGAGTAATTGGATCTGAAACACAATGTATAAGAGTTGCTTTGCCAAGTTTTGGAAGTTATAATACATGGAGTGGTGAGACTGCTGTCTAGTTATTTTCTGTTTAAAAAAAAAAGGAGGGGGGGGAGGGGGGAAGACAGATACATGGAATATTTACTGCTTAACAACACACATTCCACTTCTCAGTTGTTTATATTTTTAGTTGTTTCTTTTCAAAATTAATAAGACTTGTTAAACATTACAATGAAAAGTAGTGAGTAAATCTACTTAGATTTCATAATTGCCCTTTGCTGTTTGATCTGTACCAGACTGAAAATTTGGATTGTAAACAAGATCATTACAAGATTGTTTGCAGTCTGGGTTAGCAGTCCAGAGCACCTCTCTGTAGCTGTCGTAGGTGTACTGAGCACCAGAGTTTCTTCTCTTTTCTCAGACATTTGTAAATATGGAAGACTTTGATCATTTATTCTTGTTTTACAGTGAATGTTTTTGTAAATGGCCTGATGGTCGGACTGTTATGATACAAAGGAAGCAATTCTTCACTTAGCTTATTAAATTGGCTCTAGATGTT
Organism: Ramphastos sulfuratus; assembly: GCA_013399055.1. Lineage (NCBI taxonomy): Eukaryota > Metazoa > Chordata > Aves > Piciformes > Ramphastidae > Ramphastos > Ramphastos sulfuratus. The sequence continues at coordinate 221,323 of WBNM01002445.1, read as the reverse complement.
CAGGTGTGTACATTCCACTCTTGTTTATGAGCAAGTGGGTTGCTCAATTGGACAAAAATTCATGCAGTCCTTTCATTTTCTTCTTGCTGAGCTACATTTGAGAAAGAAACCTCATGTTTCCTTCTGTAGAAATGTTATGGGAGGAGAAAAGTCACTTAACCCAGCTACTAAAATATTTTTGGCTTTCATTTGGTTTGAGTTCACCTAAGCTAAGTGGTTGACTCTCTGAATTCAGTAGGTCCTTTCCAGCAGGATGGTTAGGTGCGCTTGCCACACATTATTCTGTGGCTAGTCTGCTCAAGTTATTTCTGAAACTTTCTCTTTCAAAAGTAACTTTTTTTTTTTTAATGTTACCTACTCAGATGTGCTTTTCATGTTAAGCCATACATCTAATCCACTATGCAATTTAATTCCCTTTCTGAGAGACACAACAAATATTCTTTAATACTTGAATTATAATGAGGTAAGTTTTTGGTTTGTGTTAGCTGAATTTGAAGCTAGTACCCCTTTTCTTAAAAATACTAGTTCTGTCTACTTTAACTCTGAAGTGTTCATATCAAACATTTGCGTGGTATTTGGCCTTGATGTTGGAACTATGCAAGGTGAGATCTTTAGTCTTTTTCATCAGACTCAATAATACAGTTGTATCTTGAGGAGGGAAAAGCAGGAAAATATTTGGATGTGGATGCCTATCTATGGGTCACTTTGGTCTGTCTGCTTTTATGTAAATGCATTTGGTCTTAAGGCTGTAGGAAAACAGCTAGGAAGATACTGTGAAAAGATTAAAAACTTCTGTGTTTTGGATTAAATGGGCTTTTTCTATGCGTCTCAGTTGAGCAATTTGTTGCCTGGACCCTATAGTGTGTGTGTGTATATATTTGTGTGTGTGTTATATATGTTTATAGTTTTTTATATATATAAGTAAATTGTATGTATACACAGTTGGTGAACTGGAGAGTAACTTTTTAAATGTTAAACAGATGAGATGGAATATAGGTGAATATTCTTAATGAAATCAAAAGTTTTCTTCTCCATCATTGATATATCAGCATGGAGTGTTTTCTGCTCTCATATAAAATTTGGAATCAGGTTTGTCATTATTAATATTCTACTTTTCTGTGTTACTCTAGAAGTGCTGTGGAAGTTTAATAAAATACTTGCATGTTCACTTCAGTGCCCATATCATTGTAGAGTCATAGACTCTTTTGCAAGAGCGTAAATTGGAATCAGACACTAAGAGTCTATGTCAAAAATTATGACCAAAGCAAAAACATTACAGCAAATGCCTTTTAAAATATGAGTTAATATAGCTAAAGTAACACTATATAGAATGGCTGATCAGTAAAAGGTGGAACCTGTTCTGTAGTGTGGAGAACCTGGTTGTGTCCTGACTACTCTTTAATGAACTTTTGTTTACACTCTGGTATGATTCTGCAACCTACCAATTCTGTTTATCCACTGGGATCCAGGGAGAGCTTAAAAGAGCCACAGTTACTTGCAAAGATACTGAGTTAGCTGTATCTCCTAAGACTGCACTTTTGGGGTGGACTTCCCTGTTTCTGCAGGATGTGGTTTCCCTACTGTAAAAGATGCTTTGCAAACAAGATACCTGAGGTTGGTGCAAAAGTGCAAGAATCAAATGTTCTCTTAATGCCTATGTGTACAGCTGAGCACATTGGGTAGTTGAGGGTATGTTGGTGGAAAGGCAGTTGTCTTGTCCTCTGTTAACATGTTCAGGAATCTTGGCTGGCTGTACCCTCTCTGTCCCTTGTTTTCTTGGTGATGCACATTAACTACTGAACCTTGGCAACAGGTTATGAGACAGCAGGTGACAGGAGAGCAGGAAATTATGCTATTGAATCTACTACCTGTTGTACTTGTGACCTCAGCAGAATGAAAGGGAGTCAATATTATAAAACCAAAATACACGCTGTTTGACAGTTTTTATTGCTTATCCTTATGTGTGATCTTTGTGTCTAGAACACAAGGGGTATGTTTCTGTATCTGAGTATTTTTGCTGACACTTAATGTGACTTCATAGAAAAAGTACAAATTGACGCGATTAAATGTTAAAACAGCTTCCCAGATATGTTGGTTTACTGCCAGGGAAAGGTGAACATTCAGCATAAATGCTGTATTTAAACATTAAACAAACATTTATTTTTGTTGAATGAATGACTTCAGAAGGGTGCAGTTGAAATAAAATGTACAGGGTGTATTTCACGGAAGTGAAAAGTTTTAATATTTGAAGAATGGCTTTAATGAGTCTGTTGGTAGGTGTGTTCACTTTCCTGATGTACATCTGGTTATAGCATATTTTCACCAACTTATAATTGGCAGTTTCCCCTAGGAAATAATCATTATTGGTATTATAAAAGCACTTTGTATCTATCACGTCTGGGAAATGAAAGTTTTGCAAAGGTTAGAATAAAATGTGCCCCCAATTACACTAATAACTCATCCCACAAATGATCCACTGAAAAGTTTAATAGCTTGGTAGTCCTTTTTAGGTTTTCGTAGAACAGGAAGACTTAATATTACATGTTGACACCTAACAGAATGGTAAAAAAAGAAATCACCCTCGTCTCCAGCTTTTCAACTTTGAATCTCACAGTGACTTGAGAATCTAGAAATGTTCATTGTTTGTTTTTGTTTTGGTGTAGGTTTTTTGTGTTGAGTTTGGTCTCAGTTATTTTCAGAAGCCTTTTGTTTCACTTCACTGTGAAGTCAGTATCTTTTTGTTTAAGTAGCCTAGGGTTGCAAAAGATGCTATGTTTGACCATAAATTTTATTTGAAATTTAACAGTGTAGTTTAATAGACTTTGATCCTTTTTCTAAATAGAATGAGCTGCAGTAATTAAAAACAATAACCTATTAAAAATACAAATTGAAGTTACTAAAACTTCTGAACACCTTTTGATTTTTACCTGTCCAGATTTCTGTTGTGTGGGGATTTTACACATCAGCACTGTAAATAAACCATCCCAACATTTTCCAAACATCAGAATAAATCTTGAGGACATAATTACTTAGAAATTGTTTGCTGCTGGGTTTTCTCACTTACATAACATGTCAACCAGACACATTTCCTTTGAGCAAGAAGGTCTGTGTTGCTTGAAATGACTCTTTTTTGTAATTTTGAGGTTAAAACTTTAGTGAAAGGCTAGATGGAATAATTTACTCCTGAGACTGATTATCCTAATATACCCACAGCTACTGTGCATCTTCTGAGCTGTTAAAGAACCCATTAAGAGAGCAGTCTGAAATCTAACATTTGCAAATGTCTACAAATTGAATTATAAATGTCTGGTACACAAAATGTTTGCTGCATTATGTCAGCTCCACTTAGAGGTCTGGCTGTATCAGGTATGCATGCTTTGTAACAAACTTGGAGTGGATAGAAAAGGCAATGAAATAAACAGCTCAGATTTAGTCATCTCATGCTTTTAAGGGTAGTAGCATATTTAATGTATGGTTTAATTAAAATAGTCTCCTTTTTTAGTGTGTTCTCTAAGCTTTACTTCAAAAGAGATGCACATGATTTATTAGTCTTTTTAGATGAGCTATAAATGAGGAATAGTGACATGTATTGAAATAGAGGGTTGTTTAGAAATTTGCATACACTGATTTTTATGAGCTGCATTAGGAAAGCTGCAGGCTTCTGTTTTTCTGAAGGTATTGTTTTGGTTCTTGCAGCCATTAGGGTTATAGCCAGTCTACCTTCATAAAATGTCTGTTACAAGAGCATTCTCAGATGACATTTTTAGTTAAAGCGGTGCTAGAAAGGCCTTTCTCATGCAAACATTTCTGTGTTACCTGCACCAGAATGCAGTTAACCACACGTGTAAATAAAGAACGGGATGGGAGCAAGGAGCTGATAGGCTGAAACTTGAATCTTGATTATATTTTCTTGTAAATATATTTTTCTGTTTCGGCATGTCTTTAAATTGTCAGTTGTGATACACTGTTAGTAAGTGCAGAAACCCTTAGTCTCTGCTTGCTTTTTATACTTAAGTTCTCTCCATAGGTATATTACTCTTTCAGCATAAACACCTCAGTTCTCAGAGAGGATGTTATTAACTCCAGTCAAGCCAGTCCTGGTTTTACATGTAAGATTACTTCTATGAAAATACATGTAATCCAGTGTGGAAGGGATAAAGGCAAATTTGTGTATATTCATTTTCCCAGATAAGTCTGACATGATTCAATAAAGGAAGCATTCTGTTTTCTTTAGTCTACCTACAAGCTAACTTGTACTGTCCAAAATGAATGTCCCCCCCAAAAAAAGGACCTGGGGGGTCTTTGTTGATGAAAAGCTGAACATGAGCTGGCAGTGTGTGCATGCAGCCCAGACAGCAGCCATGTCCTGGGCTGCATCAAGAGAAGCACGGCCAGCAGGACAAGGGAGGTGGTTCTTCCCCTTACTCTGCTCTTGTCAGACTCCACCTGGAAGGCTCTGTACAGTTCTGCAGTCCCCAACACAAGAAGGACATGGAAGTGTTGGAGCAAGTCCAGAGGAGGGCCACGAAGATGCTCAGAGGACTGGAGCACCTCTTCTACGAGCACAGGCTTCGAGAGTTGGGGCTTTTTGGCCTGAAGGAGAGAAGGCTTCGAGGAAACCTTATTGTAACCTTGCAGTATCTGAAGGGTGAGAGGGGACTATTTACAAGGTCTTGTAATGACGGGTTGAGGGCTAATGAGTTTAAACTGGAGGAGGGGACATTTAACCTAGATATTAGGAAGAGGTTCTTTACAGTGAGCTTATCAGAGACCCAAAGTCCAGCAGAACAAAATTAAATATAGGATGCCTTCCCTCTTCCCTCTTTTGAAAAAAAAAAAAGAGTTTCAGGTAGAAAGGGTGGAAAGGGGTAAAACACCCACAGAAAACAGTCTAGCACTGATTTTTGGAAGTTAAAAATAATTCGAACAATAAATAAAGGGTATTTAAGGTAAGGGAGTTTACAGAGGAATAAGGGAGGGAAAAACAGGTACAAAAATATATACAAAATGGGATGGATGACAATGGATGGAGGTAGATTCAAGAGGTAGCTGGTCCACCACATGGTTGATTGGCCACGTGGCAAAGCTGGAGCAGCAAGGGTGTTGCTCTTCAGGTGAGGCAAGCAGAGAGCATGAAACAGGAAGTTTGATGGCTTTTAATAGTGTTGCAGGTAAGGGCTAACCTTTTGCACCTGGGTCAGGTTCCAGACCACTTCCCAGTCCTGTGAAGGCTCAACCTGTAACAAGGGAGGGTGGTGAAATGCTGGAATGGTTGCCCAGGGAGGTTGTGGCTGCTCCCTTCCTGGAGGCATTCAAGGCCAGGTTGGATGAGGCCTGGAGTGACCTCTTGTAGTGGGAGGTGTCCCTGCCTATGGCAGGGGGTTGGAATTAGATGATCGTTGAGGTCCCTTCCAACCTAAACCATTCTATGATTAAAAATATAAGATTTGTTTTAGAATATCAGACACACAATGGACAATAGGGTCCAAAAGTAGGTTTATTTAGTGTAAGTAATGAACTATATGGTAGTATTTAGAGTTGGCTAGATGCAGCACTACTTACTTGAGTACAGCTTCATTAAACTTTCAAAAGGATATGGTTTTATTTTGTAGCTATGTGAACAATTAAATCATCTAAAATTTTTCCAACTGTCCTAATTATTTTTTTCCATGTGAAGCTTACTAATGCAGGTCTCATTGCTGCTCACTCTGCCAGTGAATCAGATATGTCTCTTGATGGTACTTGTGCTTTTAGACCAATGGGGACAAAGTGATCCAGTTTTTCCTTCCTTCCAGGTACAATTATGGGTCTCAATATAATAAAAATAAAATGATTGAATATCTACAGAGGTTCATATGGCATATTTTCCATTTATTTTAAGTTTGAAAGCTAAAATATCTTAATTGATAATCCCATGAGGTGTATTTTTTTTCATGAGTTCTTTTTTTCTCTTTGAGGTTCTATATTTTCAGGGTATTGCTAGTTCTGAAAATGTAGCTATAAGACTATTGTCATTTAAGGCCAAATCCTTTTCATATGTGAAAGAAAAAAAAATCCAGGAGTTACATTGGAATAGAATCAGATTTAAGGGGCATAGCCTGAATAGTCTTTTAGTTGCATCAGTCCCTGGACAGATTTCTAGCCAGGACAACACTTTGCAGGCATTACAACATTTTGTATAGCCTGTTTGTCCCCTTATATAAAATATTTGGTTTATGTTGTGTTTTTAACCCTTTCTGCCTTCCCTCTTCCCAAGCAACTGTCATCTGCTGGGACTTACATAAAGCATTTGGTACTGTCCTGCATGACACCCTGGTCACCCCTTTTGAAAAACATGAGCTTGAGGGATGGACCACTCACTGGATAAGGAAACAATTGGATGATCGCACTCAAGAGTTACAGTGTCGTGGGCTTAAAGAGCCGACAGAGTGAAGCTCTCAAACGAATTGGAGAAAAAAACAGAATTATATTTGGAGAGAGTGTTACAGATGGAAATTACAAAGCAGAGACAGAATCCCTAAGTGAACCCCCCTGAATTTTTCCCCCAACCCAAAACTAAATCTATCATCCCCAGTGCTCCAATCCTCCCCCCGCCATGCCTCCGCCATCCAAGAGGCCTAAGCACAGCCTCTGGAGGCCCCAACCAGGCCTATCCTTACATGTTTATCCCGATAATGCAGCTCCTGCCCGACGCAAGGCTGGAGGGGGAGGAAAGGAGAACAAGCTGGCCTTGCCATGAGCTTATGAAGAGATAACAGAATTGTGGGATTGAATAACAAAATCTTCAAGTCCCTAGAAGACTATTTTAACCCTATAGTTCCCAACCTGGGACATACAGTCAATGGCTCAATGTCCAAATGGAGAGTAGTGGCATCCCTCAGGGGTTGATGCTGGGATCAGTGCTGTTTAACATCTTTGTCAACAATGTGAAGAGTGGGATTGAGTGTACCCTCAGCAAGTTTGTGAGTGACACAAAGCTGTGTGGCCTGGTTGACATGCTGGTGGGAAGGAATGTCATCCAGGGGGACTTGGTCAGGCTTGAGAGGCAAGCCCAAGACAGCTTCATGAAGTTCAGCAAGCCTAAGTGCAAGGTCCTGCACCTGGGTTGGGGCAGTCCCAAGCACAAATATAGACTGGGTGGAGAATGTCTTGAGACCAGTCTTGAGGAGAAGGACTTGGAGGCGTTGGTTGATTGAAAAAAATCAACCTGTGTTGGCAATGTGCACTTGTAGCCCAGGAGGCAAACTGTGTCCTGGGCTGTATCAAAAGAAGTGTGACCAGCAGGATGAGGGAGATGATTCTACTACTCTGCTTTCATGAGAACCCACCTGGACTTCTCTGTCCAGTTCTTGGGCCCCCAATACAAAAAGGACATAGGTCTGTTGGAAAGGTTCCAGAGGAGGTCCAGTAAGATGATCAGGAGCACCTGCCCTATGCAGACAGAGTGTGAGAGTTAAGCCTGGAGAAGAGAAGGATCTGGGGAGACCTTAGAGTAGCTTTCCGGTACCTGAAAGAGGCCTACAAGAAATCTGGGTAGGGACTTTTTGTAGGGTTTATAATGATAGGAAAGGAGGAATGGCTTTAAGCTTATGGAGAAAAGTAGGTTTAGACTAGCTGTTTGCAAGAAATTTATGGTGAGGGTGGTGAGATACTGGAACAAGTTGCCCAAGAAAGTTGTGGTTGTCCCTTCCCTAGAAGTGTTCAAGGCTAGGTTGAACAGGGCCTTGAGCAAACTGTCTAGTGGAAGGTGTCCCTGCCTGTGGCAGATGATCTTTCAGGTCCCTTTCAGCCCAAATCATTCTATGATTCTGCATTTTACTTTTTTCATGTGATTGGAAAGCTGTTGATATGATGGGATCTCTTCACAAAGATGTCCTGTGGCAGACTGTGTAATCTGCACAGCTATTGGCAGCATCGTTGTTTTACTTGCCATTTGACAAGTAATATTTTATTTTAGAGCTTAAGTATCTCATATGCATGTGTCTCTCTAAGCATGTTTGTCTCTTGTACTTGTGCTGTTATTGTCAGCTTGCATTCCTCTGTAAATCTGACAAATCCAGTGGAGACAAGCATTGATCTGCAATGCAGGAATAGATCACCTTTGTTCAGTGACTGTTGGTATTGGCTTTATTGCTTTCTTAAGCAATTTTTCCACTATTTAAGAACTCTTCAAAGAAACTTGTAGCTCTGTCAGCAAAGCTTTTAGCAGAGTAAAGTTAGGATCTCTGCTGGTACCACGATGTACTTCTGCATTCCTCATATTTCTTGTTGCAGGAACTGTCCTGTTTGAAGTAGTGTTGCTCAGCTTTCCTTTTTGCATCCTAGTTGCATTAAGATGAGAGAAGCTAGGAAAACAGCATCAGATCAGTACCCTGGGTTGCATGATTTAACAAATCACAGCAACGATTCTTCTTCACTGAACAATCAATTTTTTTAGGCAAGCAGGAGCTGATGTTCTCACTGTAACTGCACTGACTGATTCAAAAAAAGTGGCAACATTTTATTTATCGATCAGTAGGCTGATATGAAAAGAGAAAATAATGGCAGAAGAGTCAAGAGCTTGGTGTGAATTTAACATGCTAAATGACTACTTACATTTTCTCATATCTAAGAAGTGAATTTCAGGATCTTATTCTGAATTTGTGTGGTTCTCCATGTGACCTTTTGGTTAACAGAACCCTGGATCTGCCCTGTAAGAGAAAACATTAAAAATCAAGGAAGCTGCATCAATGAGATTTTATTGCTTTCCATACTTGTGGAGAAGGATGTAAGTTTGTGCCCTATGGCTATCTGAATTCCAGTACAAAAGCTAATCCAGTCCAAAGTTGCTACATGATTTTAAAATAAGAAAATGATGTAGCCACTCCTTTTATCTATGTTTGCTGTTACTGAGACCAAATTCAGAGTGCAGAAGCAACTACCATATTCGCTGGCTAATGTGGATGAAAATCCTGATCTTTTTAACGTGAACTGGAGCATAGCTCTTCTAGTTTGACAAGATTTTACCATTTGTGCCTGTCTTAGACGTACTGGCTACAGAAATTTAATTAAAAGCTAATTCTAGATTACCATTAGGCTAGGGCTACTGGAACTAATTCTTGGCCTTGTTATGGATAACATGCTGTTCATCACAAATGGGTTCTTCTGTTTTTACTGACCACATGCAATCCATTGGGTGACTTGCTGAGTGAAAAGGTTAGAGAGTCTGTGACAGGTGCTGAGAGTAGAAGGCAGAGTGTGATACTTCAGTCTTCCACTTTACCGGAATGGAAACCAAATGGTTTAGCAAGAGGCAGAAATTTTCTTAAAATTGTAAGCATCTGCTCTTTGGTCCCCAGCTGTGCCTTGTGACTGTGTTTTTCTCAAGTCCACAGTATCACAGAGGTGCATGTGTGCTTTTATGTCAGTGAAGGCCCTGGGGATTGTTGCAATGCTCTTATATCTCCTTTGTTCTCCCTTTCTCTTTGAGACATGCAGACACCAGGTGGAGAATGTCAGCTGTTTCTTCTTTCCTCAGTTTCCTTTTTTCTACAGCACCAAGAAAGAATAGAATGTACTTGCTTTCATGGGAACTCCTCTGGAGGGGTATTTCATAATTGATGAGAAAAAGCTGAGAAGTTAATTCAAATAATTGACTAATACACAAGAAAAATGCAATGCAAGCTTGGCTAACAGAAGTAGTTGTGGTCAGTCAGTTGTTAGCATAAACAGAGTTTGAGTAAGTGACTGTTGCTATAGTATCACAGTAGATTCAAGGTATATATTCTAAACAAATTAATTTGGCATTACTTAAAAGTATCCCCTTGTAATTCAGGAGAAGACAAAAGCCTTGTGGAGGCTGGCCATAAGGTTTGTTATACAAATTTACTATAGAAAGAAAAGCAAGTTTTGCCTGGCATGAAAATCAGCTTTGTGTCCTGTAAGCTATTTCCTGTTTGGTATATATGGAAGATTCTTGATCAGTGGAATATAAGGTCAAGATAAACACAACCCATTCCCTAAATTATTTAATATTGATATGGTGTTTAATTCTGTACTAAACAAAAATCAGGGACAGTTCTTTCTGTTTACATAGAGAGAGAGATAGAAATAATTATTGCCCTGCATTCTTCTAGGTTTTATTAGAAAAGGCATTGAAGATAGAACAGTGACAAGGCTTATAATAGTTCTTTTAGGGAATGCAACTTTTTTATTTTACCAAACTAGAACATTTTTTACATCCTTGTAATTTAGGTTGACTCTCTTAAAGTGGAAAAAGGGAGATAAAGATTTGATTTATATTCTATTTCAGCTGAATTGGTTCATAGGTGCTTGGTATTTTCTGTGAGCTCTGTGTAGTTTTTATGAATGTGTACATGCTTAGCTGCAGTTGCAGTCCTAAGGTCAATTGTGAAAATCAACCTGAGAGTCCTGTAAATTACAGAACAAAATAACAAAGCCTCAGGAGCTAAGAATGGAGCACACCTGCACAAGTTAATTTAATTTGCAGAGTCAAACTTGTTTACTAGTGTGACTGATGCCCACATTGCTGTGTGTGTTTCTAGATTATTTCATAGGCAAGTATTTGCCAAAGCAATTTTAAAGAGACAGTACTTCTAAGGGTAAGGGGGACAACTCTTATCTTCAAAGCCCCTACAGTGCTTCTGGCACAATACGAACATGTAGTTGTGGATGAATAATTGAATGTTAGTAATTACAACTGTTATTAAAATAGGAAGCTACTGTGACTATTTTCTGCTCATTGTCTTGGTTCCATCTGTTCCTCCTATAAGTGGTACTCTTGCCTGCCAACTTAAAGAGAATTCTTGCTTCTCTTTAGAGTTCTATTTTATCTTGCATATTTTATGCCACAGTAGGGACGTTCCACAAATTATTATTACTGTAGGTAGAAACATAGTCTGTAGCGATGCTATATTACTCTCACCACCAAACCATCTGGCCTTGCAGGAGTGGGAATGGCAAAATATTCGGGTGCAGGGAAAAAAGGCTTTGCAGAGGGTCTGTTTCACAACTTTTTACTCACACTCACTTTTGTAGTAGGTGCTACTAGTGTGCAACATTAGGAAGGGCCTGAGGTTTCTGCCTGGGCTCCAGGTGAGAAATTCAGTCTCGGAGCAGAGACTGGCAATGAACTGGGAACCAGAATTGGTGCAGTGTTTCACCACTGTGGGAATGCGTGGAGGGACCATTCTTACAGGGTGGCTTCGGGACAGCGATGAGCTGTGGTAGGGATTAAAGCAGTACTGCCTATGGATTCCTGCTACTGTCTCTCCATGGGAGATAAAGAAGAAAGTGAAAAGCATGAGCTGTCCTGTTTGTGGCTTGGTCCTTCTCTACTCCTCCCAAAACTGCTTGACAGCTTCCCTAAATTTGGATGGATTTCACCCATAGTGAAAAGGCAGAAACGCTCATCTCCAAGCCCTGGAGCTGTTTGGTAATCCTTGCAGCTCAGTCTCCACTGCAGTATGATTCTGGATTCCCTCCTCCTCTAATGAAGGAGGGATTCACCTTTTCAAATATAGAGCAGTAACCTCCTTCTCCCTCCTCCCACTTCTCTCAATTATCAGGTGTGTACTATATCTAGGAAACTAATTTTAAATTAACTTGTCACCCTACATCCTATCTGTAGGGGTTTGCAATTTTAAACCAATTGCCTTTGAGGTGACTTTATATACTGTTCCATTAACATATACATATCAATTCTAGGGCACTTAAAGACTACATAATAAAATCCTCTCTTGAGCAAGACATCTTCAGGGAAAAGTAGTTTGCATTTGCTTTGCAAATGAGAGAGTAAGCATGGTGATATGTCAAACCCTAATATTGAGTGGAACTGTTGAATTATTTTAATTGTATAAATTCAAGTAATCTTAGGGCAGTTTTAGTGTGGATACCAAGTATCAGAGGCACCTTAGCCTTAGCTTGATCGTGTTCCTTTATCTGTGGCTATCTTAGTACAGTGTAGAAGAGTGAAACTACTCGCCTGAATTTGTGAATATATGCATGGGCATCTAAGGTATTGACTTCCCCTTGTGTGCTGGTTTGAGGCTAATTGGAGTATTTTAATAGAGAAAATTATATTATAGGCTGTGAAAAGAAAATAATGGTGATGTCTACTTCACTCATAGGCTTGCTGAGATGTATAAGAAAAGAATACAAAACAAAGAGAAGCCTCTCAGGCACAGACACTCTCGGGCGGTCTAGCTTCTGGCTTTTCTCCTCTCTGCCGAGTAACCTCACTAACCACTTTCCTTCTAACCCCCCTGGCCGATCCTCCAAATTCACCTCGCGCATAAGGCAAACCTTGGGGTAAGGTATAGGGGTGGGGTGAAGGTGGAAGGGTGGTTGCAAGCCCCTCCTGGGGTCTCTGATTTCTGGGAGGGGTGTTGTGTCTCTGTATTACCTTTACCTTATATAGTTCTGTAAATATTCCTGTATATAGTGTATATATCTGTGTGTATGTTGTGCTAAGCTGTAAATAGAGCTTCAGTCCTTAACTTCTAGCTGGCTGAGTCTAGTCTGGGTCATTTTCAAAGTGTGGCGGGGGGGGCGGGGAACTCCCAAACCATCACACCTTGAAAGCATTTTTCCTTTTAGTTTTCTAAAAAACATTATGTAAATAAACCCATGGGAACTTAGATTATATTTATAATCATTAAATCCATAGTGTTTTTGCTGTTGATTATCACACTGTTATTAGGGACATGATACAGAGTGAGATTCCTGAGTTCTGGTGCTGTGCTTATACTGTTTTTAGTGTAGGAAGGGCAGTAGTCACACTGAGGCCAGCAGCCAGCTCATGGTCCAGAGGCTACAGTCACTTGGGGTGAGAAATAGATTTCTATGGTTGGAAAGAGCAACATTTAGTTTTATGGTATTACGCAGTTTGTGCTTCATTCTTTTTCCTGAAGTAGATAGCATTAGTATCATGATACAGAACAGTAATTTTACTTTAGATTTTTTTTTTCCTTTCTGTGTGCCTAAAGTTATATTCCTGCCAGCAAAAGTGATTTGGGTTTCCATAGGTTGTGACATAATAATTTTTAACAGCACCAGTGAGCCTCCCTTGCACTTCGGGAACTGGAGAGCTAACATGAATAACAAAAAGCTGTAGATCTGTCTCTTTCCTGTTAGCCTGCAGGTATCTAATGCTGCCAGGTGCCCTTTGGAAGAAAAGACAAGTATGTGCTGAAGGGTCACTTGGAAATGGCAACCTAGGAGTCACTAGGAGCATCAAAGGCAAAGAGAAGGCACTTGTGATGGTAGGCAGGGAAGAGATTAAAGTTTAGCAGAACTGTAGAGACAAGAGAGAATGGCAGCTGTGTCAAACTACCTGGATTAGTGAGGGGCTACATTTTTAAAAAGCTTGTGAGTGCAAGGGCAAGATTTTATTGTTCAGTTATAAAAACACTTTTGTAGATGCTAAATGAATTGTGCATTGACCATTAAAAATTTAGTAACCTGTTTGTCTCTGCTTAGCTTGTGTATACTACTTTGCATGTTGTATTTAGCAGCTTGTGATGCATAAGTCGAAACATACAGTTATCATTTGGAAATTTAGGTGGTCAGTTGAGAGTGACCCATCAAATGAACCATCTAATTGGTAGAGCCAAAATGCAAGCTGTATATTGGAGTAGCAAGAAGACTGGGTATCATTTACTCCAAAATAGCAATGGGGATGTGTGTACTTGGGGTTACAGGGCCCCTAATTTGAACATAATTTTATTAATTTTTTTGGAAGACCATATTTTCAAAGATAGATACACACAAATGCCGTATCTTTGGTTCAAAGGGAGTCAAAAAGTACAGTAAAATAGTAGATTGCTGTCTTTACAGAGAGAATACTCCTTGTATAGAGGACTTGCAAGCAGACAGCCAGCCAACCTTGCAACGTACCCAGAGGCAAACTTACAGAATGAAGTTGGGCTGTTTAGCGCAGTGACAGTGGAAGATTTTCCACAGCCGTGCTTTAATAGCTCCTGTGTAGACCTGGTTTTGTTTTGTGGAGGCGTAAAAGGACAGTCAGATGGTAGTGACAAGGACCATAATACTGGCTGTAGAAATAAAGCTGAGTTATTTTAGGAGTCTCAATCTCTTTTTTTTTTTTTTTTTTTTAAATTTTATTTCAAGTTAGGAATCTCTTTTTTTATAATTAGTTGCCAACTCTTCTTGCAATGTGTATCTGTTATAATTTATGCAAAATTAACATAGATATTGATTAATTTTGTTATCCGAGTGAAAATTAACTATGAAAATTACTTATTAACGTTAAATCTCACCAGAAAACTTATTTATAAGATTCAAATGCACAGTTGGGTATTTACACACAGGGAAAACAAGAAATTTAGAACAATTAAGGAAAACCAGAAATGTAAATAATTTAAACAGTTGGAAAGAGAATCTTGCGGTCAATATGTTGCTTACCCTTTAGGGGAACTCGAGAGGCTCCTTTCTGCTAAGGCAAAAGACACAATAGAAGTTAGTTACAGAATCAGAACTTTTAATTACAAAGAGGCTTTTAGAATATTTACTCACAAAATAGTATCTCTGGATTTCTGGATCTGCATTTTAGTCTCAGACGGTACCCAAATACTTGGAGGAGTTACTGTTGGCAGTTTGAAAGCTGGTTTTGGAGTTTTCCTCAGGGCTCTTCTCTCATGATGCTGGGATTTAACACAGTCTCTGACCTGGTCTTGATTCCTTACAGGATGGATGGTGTGCAAGCATACACGATGTCTTGCTGGCATCTAATTCTTGCCATGGCGTGGAGGCACTTAATGCTTTCTCCTGGTAAACTTGAGGCACACCAAAGTTTCCAGGTTGACAAGCTCGTACATCAAAGCTTGTAACACAGCAAAGCTGGTCTGGAGCATGAGGCAAAAGTACAGTGGCAGAGAGCCATGAGGCAAAGCACAATACGGCAGGGCAGAGCAGAGAGCAGCAAAAGCATGCTTGCAACTGAGCTCATATCTTTTATCAAGTGCCCAAGTGTATGTGGTTCATTTGACCACAGATTCAGAAATCAGAATGGCACTTTGCCAAAACTGACCATATTAGCTTGCTTTACCTGTATTTGGGAGGACACAGACCATGCATGAACAAGTGTATGCACCTTGTTTACCACTGCAAATAACAAATCTGGGCAACTCTTGGACCCTCAAACTGGGTGTCTCCAAGCCTTTTGTCTTTTCTCCCACACTCTACTTTCCCCTGCCCTGAACAGAGGGAAGGGGATCATGGGACTATGCCTGGCCAAGCCAGGACATGTATTAGGCCTATATTCACCTTCCATGACAGTATCACAGCTTTGTGTAGTCACTTATACATGGGCAGATAAGTGGGCAGCTGATGAAAACTTTGGAGCTGAGTGCTTTTCTTGTTGCTTCCTAAGTGACTACAGTTCTGCAAACACTCAGGCTTTGCTTAGAAATCCTTTCTTATGCTGTTTCTTCGCATATGATTTAAGGAAAATAAATTTTCTAACCATACAAATATGCTTCAGATTAATACTGTGTGCATAGTAAAGGCTAGGCAGTGAGATAGAAGTCTTACAGTCTTGCCATTTACTTATCATTAAGTAAACATCTATTGGACTGACATTCAACTCTGTGCTATGTGTATTCAAAAATACCAACTCTTCCGTAACACAAGTGTTTGCAATACTTTAATAAAAGTCTGTGGTGTTTGCTGATGCAATTTCTTTATCCTTAGTGTCACTGTACCTCATAGAAGCTTTCTTTGATAACAAAACATACTGTACATAAGAGAAAAGGGTCTCAGATAAATGTTGGTTTGATTTGGTGCCCCAACCTCCTAATTTAGATGAGTGGTATTTTTGTCCTGCTGGGCTACAAATGCTTAATTCTAGGATGGAGAAGAAACAAAGAAAAGGAACTTTAATATCTATCTGTCTATATCTCACCTATAAATATGCTTATATAAAATGCATATAATCCATATGCTTATATAAAATGATAGATAACAAAGGATGGGTTATATATAATTTCTATCTATAATACATCCATACTTATCTAGAGGGATCCCTCTAGAATACGGGGGGGGGGAACAAAAAAACCTCAACCCCAAAACCCA
Source organism: Ramphastos sulfuratus (assembly GCA_013399055.1). Classification (NCBI taxonomy): domain Eukaryota; kingdom Metazoa; phylum Chordata; class Aves; order Piciformes; family Ramphastidae; genus Ramphastos; species Ramphastos sulfuratus. The sequence continues at coordinate 205,231 of WBNM01002445.1, read as the reverse complement.
AGGGAAAATAAGTAGTTATTCTGTTTTATAACAAAACTATTCTAGCCTAAATGGGGCTGTTGGGAGCACTTTGTGGGTGCTGAAGGACATTTGCTTCCATGGAAGGTTGGTAGGCACATGAACATTGTGCTTGAGGGAAACTTGCGATGCTGACTTTTCTCTATAAAGCATTCTCATTTTTCATGGGATCACAGGATGTTAGGGATTGGAAGGGACCTCTAGAGATCAAGTCCAACCCCCCCCTGCCAGAGCAGGAACATAATCTAGTGCAGGTGACACCGGAACACATCCAGACAGGTCTTGTGGAGTCTCCTTCTCTGAAGACTTTCAACCTCTCCGGGGAGCCTGGTCTAGTGCTCTGTGACCCTTACAGTAAAGAAGTTTTTCTTCATGTTGAGGTGGAACTTCCTGTGCTGTAATTTACATCCATAATAATTTTTTTTCAGGAGTTGTCACAGGAAAAATGGCCTTGTCAAAACATTCTGGTTGACTTCTAATTTGTAGGTTTGCTGGCTGGTTTGACCAAGCAAGGTGTGATCTGTTGAGAGCTTTACTCATCTTCTGGAAAACTGCAAAACCTAGAGATGCAGTAATGTTTCAAACTAAACTGTTGAAACCTGTTGTGTCACCTTAGTAATTTTCATCCACTTGTAAGTCACCTTCCAAGTGGTAGATTTCAGCTTTTCCCTTTATATTTATCAGCAGGTGACCACAAAATAAATAGTGAGTTTTTTTCATTCTTTCCCCAGATTGTTTACTTTGTGCACTAGACAGTGCTTTGTAAATTATAGTTCCACTTTTTCTCTTGAGTAGTCAGTCAGGCATGTTCCCATTTCACTTGTGCTGGAGATCCATTTAAAGGTTACTCAGTCCTAGGAGATAAAATTATGTTGTGTGGGGTTTTTTGGGGGGGCAATATATATATGAAAATGAAAAATTGAGGGGAACTAGGGAGAACACAGTGAACTAAAGTTTCTTGGCTTTGTTTGGTTAAAGTACTTGCTTTCAGATTGCTGAGGTTATTCTTTCTTATGTTTTGCTCATGTCACTCACAGCTCGTTTTGTTGTGTTTTTTTCTTTCTATATTATTAGTTTGTTTTGTGAAGGGGGAGGGCATGGAGGTTTGCCAGTGTTCACTAAGAGTTTTCTTATTTTAGTTTGGGAACTCAGCAAAGGCAATTCATGGAAAAATTGTTTGGTAAGTATGAACAGTGCCTGTTTATTGTTTAGTTATTGCTTCATACTATGCAGCTCATGTAAGTGTTCAAATAGAAATATTTCTCCATAACTTTATATGGAGGAAAATGCTACTTGTACGTATTCCTTTTTTTGGTATGAATTTATAAGTCTCAGACTTGTTTAATGTGTGTTGGACAAGAAGATCAAGTTTAACATACTTGTTTGTTTTATGTGTGTAAGGTTTCCTTGTATCAAGTTGTTTCTCTTAGAAGCATTAGCTCTTTACATACTTGGTGACAAAATTTAAAAAAAAATACTTTTGATAGCGCACTGATAACTGCTTTACTTCTTGATTGATTAAATATAGTAGTGTACACATTAGACCCCAAATTGAGAGCAGATGTTTAATGTAGAATAGGTTTTGAGTTTGACAGGCATACTTTTGCTAAACTCTTCTTGTATTGCAGCAGAGGTAATGTATGAATATTTATTAGGGCATTGTTCAAGTTTGCCCAGCCATGTTTCCACACTGTTTATTTGTAGACTATAGGAAATAAAAACATAAAGATCTTTTTCAGTACATCTCTATGTTTATAGTGGAGTAACTTCAGCTTTAACTTGATTAACATTTCGTTTTCATCTCTTCTGGGAGCAGGATTATTCTTTCTTGGTAAATTGTTGCAATAGTGTGGGTGGTTTTTTTTTAAGTGGAATATGAAAATATTACTTAATTTCAGTATCAAAAAAAAAAAAGGAAACTTTTGTTCTACTCAAAACTTAAAGGCCTATTCTAAAACCTCTATTAAATTGATTATTTTAGAGGGAGACAATTTAATGTGTCATATGTCATGCAGTTTTATTTGTGGGACTGTTTTTATTAAAAGCAGAGTGAATAACTGCTTTCCTGATTTTATTTATCTGTGTTTGTTTTTGGTAGATCAGAATTATGTGTAGAAAACTGCTGACTCATTTTTGTGTCTTCCACAGGCTTGAAGAGATTTTCTGTCTTTCTCCCAAATTCTCTTCATTGACTATGTAGCAATTTTCACCTATTCTTTTAGCCCTGAGCTAAACAGTAGAATAGCTTTTGAACGTACATGTTAAGAGTTTTATCAGGGGACCACCTCAGAGTGGTTTATATTTTCCCTCTGTTTCCTCTTTCAGATGTGACTGAATTCTCGTCCCACTTCATCCTCTATTGTAGACTCGTTTTCCCAGTTGTTTTCCATAGTGCAGGCTATTAATTTGTTTTCTTTGAAATGCCTTTGGTGATGACAACGTATCTCAGGGTAGGATTTGTTCATCTGACCACTCTGAGACTTGAGCATCTGAAGCCCTTTCTCCCACCTTCAGTCTACTGGATACATAAATTTTTTTCTTTTATTTTTCAATGTACAGTTCAATACACGGTGAATTGTGATTTTAACCCCTCCCTCTCAATTTCTGAGAGTCAAGTAATAGATGTTTTTTACTACATTTCTACATCTCATTTTTTTACTACATCTACCCTACATTTTTAAAATAACCCTAACTTAAGAAGGAAATTCAATGATAACCTGGTATATATTATACATTAATAGTATATAGATATGTATTGCCTTTGCTTTCCTATGTACAAAAGCAAGGTATTATGAGAGAGCACTACATATATGAAGTTTTGGAGAGCACAATAAACAAAACCGTCTTGTTCCATTTCTTCACTTAAAATAGCACTTTTTTCCTTTTTTCCCCTCCAGCTAAAATCCAAAGTCTAGACTAGAATCTCTGCTGAAAACTCAGACCTGCTGAAATCAGTACTTCCTGCTACCTTCCCCACAATGGAGAAGAAAACCAGAAATTGCCTTTCTCATTCTATTCCGAATTTCAGTGGATTTTTTTTGTTTGTTTGTTTGGATTGGTTTTTGCCTTTTTAAAATGAAAACGTGTTCTTCTGCACAGCTGACTTGTAACATAATTTTCCAGGCTCTGCTTATTCTTATACATGGGATGTATTCGTGTCTGCTTATGAGAAGGAAGTTCTGTGCAAGGCCCAGGCAGATTTCCTTTTTGTTGATCAAACTGTCCTTGGTGTCAGGACAGCAGCTGTGCGGTAGGACCAGCAGAAGGCATTTTTTAAATGCTTTCTTCAGGAATCTCAGTACTGTGAAAAGGAAGGTAACTTCAGCTGTTTTGTGCTTGTTTAACAGCAGGAATACTCAAAAGAAATACTGTGACGCTAGCCAGATTGTAGCATGAGAACACTTTTTCTATTACTTATTTCTAACAGAGTTGCAAGTCCATGGATGCTCACATCAGGCTGCTGTCATTTTAAAGTAGATCACTTCTTACATAGAATTTTTAGGATCCAAACACAGATTGATGTGACACACAATTACAGCCTTCTTCCTTTAAAGTATCACTGCGTGTACTATTTTTCCCCCATAAAACAAAAAATGTTAGCCCACGTCTTCAGATGGCAATAACTTCAGTAAAATCTCTAGTCTTCACCAGACATGCATCTATTCCTTCCCTTGTTCATGCTTACCGGGGAGATAGTTGTTCTAACTGTGCTCTTATATAATTACTTTTTCCTGGTGTTCACTGGATAACAACATCTGCCGATATCCTGATTGCTCATGGTCAAAATGTTGCACGTGAGTTCATTTCTGTAGTTAACTTAGGCAGTGATTTTCAAGTAGTTGTAAGACTGTTTGCAAGTTTTGTTTTCATTTGACTTTGGAAATTGTATTTTCATCTCTAGTACTTTTGGTTGAATTGAAGAATAGCACATTATGCCAGTGGTGAGTGTAGTCATAGCTGCTTAAAAGCCCTGTTTCTGCACTCTCATGAGCCTTCTGTATTTCTCCACCCACATTTTCATACTGAGTCTTTAGAAAAGAGCTGTGACTAATACTAAGCTTTTTGAAATGAGTAACATTCTCAAGTATGCATTGCTGTGCTCATTACATCTTTTTAGTGTATTGACACTTTGGAAAATGTAGTATTTCTAGTGATTTTGTAATTTATTACATTGGAGGAATGAGGTAGAGTAAGTTAATTAGTATCCACAAAGACAAATTTTACAACTTTTTTTTTTTTTCCTGTTGCTGAGGCAATTCAAAAGTTACTTCATTGCATGAAGTGAACTTGAAATGCAGTGGATGTTTCCAGATGTTTTAAAAATTCCTTTCAGTTAAAGTAGCATCGGCTAAATAGAGATTTTCACAATTTTAAAACCCAAAGTGACAGGAGCTATGAGAGAAGTCAGGCAAAGGATGTTTGCAGGAGAAGGCATAAAATTAGATGGGTCATGAGTTAAACAGAAAAAGAAATATAAAGTTGCTGTACAGAATAAAGTGCACAAATGGTGATTTTTTTTTTTTGTAGCAGTGAGAAATGTGATTATAATAGGAGATACACGGTCTAGCTCTACAGGCAAGATTTATCTTGCCTAGCTTTGGCTGTCTAAAGCTAAGCATGTTTTTAAGTTAGTGTTTTGGCTCCTTCTAAAGTTGTAGGAGAAAATAAGGCACCTTTGGAGGAATGATTCATCTGTCTTGTTCTAGACAAATATCCTGTGATGATACAACTTGTCCCCTGGAAGTGTCTAACATTTTGTGTTGATTAGAGAGCTCTAGACAGATAACTTTACTTGGGCACATAGCTTTTAGGCTTTTGATATAAAGGAGAGAGATTTCAGCTGTGTTGAAGTCATGTTCCAGCCTCTTATTTTCTCTGTAAACCTACCTCTGCAGTTAAGGTGATTTGTACTCCTTCATTGTTACAGTTACCACATGTACTGTTGTCAGGTTTACTCAGAATCGTTTTTTCCCTTGTGTTACTGTTTTCGTTCAAGTAGTTGCTTTTGCAGTTGTCAAGTGTGCTAGAAAAAATTAACTCGTTGTTGTTTGGATGTTTAATAATTGGAAATAGTAGGCATTTTTTAACTTTAGAGCAGGTGAAAAGGGCTGTATTTGTGTTTCTTTTGCCCAGAACTAAACTGAAGGTACACAATAACACAGCTTTGTTCCTTAATGACAGTATCCATAAAAGCATCTCTTTGGTCTTTATTCTCACAAAACAAAATATCATCTGAAACTACTCACTTGCATATGGCCTACATAAATATTGTAACAAAGAGGGACGAGATCTCTCAGATGTGTTTTTCACAATGAATTAAGATTTTGATACCACTTTTTTTTATTAGGTTGTGATTACTTGCTGCTACAGAAAGTCATCGTAAAGGTTGTAGAACAACCACCAGCTTTCAGCACTGACATAACGTTCTCTCTGGTCTCTCTATAGTTTGAAATCACACATTGCTTTTTGACCTTTGCAGTTTTATGGTGTGTTTTTTTTTTTTCAAAAATTGATACCTCTTTTTGTAAAATTTCAATAAATGGAAAATGGCACAAGTGTTATGTCTCTGACACTTTGGTGCTACTGATGGAAGTTTTCACTCCATCCTGCTTGTCTCTGCAGCTGTTAATTTTCTGTGGTGAGTCTGCTGAAACTGTTCTCATCCTCAGGCATCTGTGGGAATTAAGGAGAACTGAGTTATGCTCTACTCTGAGCACTGTTCTGTGTTCAGATTAAATAGCCTCTTCATTTCCACCCTATCTTCCTCACCCTCCTGTGACCTGTTGTACCTTCTCCCTCCAATTCAGGTTCAGAACTAGGAACAGAAAAAGTAGATTGTCTTCTTTCAGTTAATGTTTATTGTCTCTCCTCCCACCTTCCACCATTATGAAAAGCCTGAACAGCTGTTGTGTATCCCTTACAGCCATCCTTTCTTCAGGGCATACAAGCCCTAGTCCTGCAGTCTCTCCTCATAGGGCAAGTGCTTTAGTCCTTGGTGGTCTCATGACCTCTGCTGGACTTGATACAGTTTGTCAAAGTCTTTCTTGTGTTAGCAATTTCAAAACTGAATGCTGTTCCAGATGTGACCTAGCAAAGACTGAGTTGAAGACAACAATAACTTCCTTTACATTTTAACTGTGCCCAGGATTCTGCTGATGCTCTCTCCCACCAGAGCACATTACTGGCTCATTCTCCGCTTGCCGTTTGCTGTAAGGAGCTGCAGATCTTTTTTTGTTGAACTATTTAGTTGTCCACCTTTTCAGACTGTAACATCTCCACTGGGATACAAGTAGTAGGGCAATCTGTTTATTAGCTAATACATTTTCCTTTGTTTTCTCTTACTAACATTAAATAAATGTGTGCCTTGTCTAAAAGTGTAACCTTGTTTTTGTTTCTTCACCACTACATTATAAATGAAGGAAGTAAACCTGAGTTACAGGTAATTTGCTGTTGTTCATAAAACCTCTTAATTACTGTAGGAATACTGGTGTGTGTCTATGTCCCTTCTGTGCCCACATCTACAGGCTGCTGCAGAGACAGGAGCTTCTCCTGCTCCTCTACTAAGGACTGGTCAGAAAGCCTTGCTTACAGCAAGGAGCTTAGTGTGTGCTGATCATCATTTTCCCAGGCAAAAGCAAAGAGAAATCAATAAGAATCCTTACCAGTTTTGATGATTCTCATTGGTTTCTTTAAAAGCAGTTTTAAAACTAACTAGGGTTTCATTCTTCTGTATCTGAAATTTGAAGCGGAAAAGCAGTTGTTTGCATATTGATACGGTGCGGCATTTACTATAAATGCATATAGAGAGAAATTAATTGCTGAGTACAGCCACCATTTTTTAGTCGTATTTTTGTGTTGACTATGCTCATAACAAAAAAATAGAACTGGAAGTAGTTCACTTTCTCCTGAGATAGAATGCTATATCATAAAATCAGCTTTTTTTTTTTTTTGTCCAATATTCGGTTTTCTGAAATTTGAGAGATGCTGTCAGAACTGTGAGAATTTAGCATAGAGAGAATACAGTGTTTTGTACTGAGGTTTCTTGCTGCACCGAATATATTCTAGTCCATGCTATGTCATACTCATCTATTGTAAATAGGCAGAGCAGTACCTGAATTGTGTGAGGGATTCATTTCTGGCACCACATTTTGAACTGCGGAGAAATGATACTTTAGATATTCAAATCACATTGTCGAATGAGGAAGTGAAGCAGTGTGCACTGTGCAACAACGCATGTGTGAGATTTAGCGGAGTCCTAGGAGTCTGAGTTGAATAATGTCCGTTTTTCTGCAGTCCTACCTCAAAAGGGAGCAAGCACTCTCCTGTTTTGGGGATTGTCTTAACATCTTGAACATCCGTATTGCAAGTGATCAGCTGGAACTCCACACATTTCTTGGCGAGGACTTGCATTTTGTGTTTGTGTGCCTGGCATCTCAAACACCGTGTGAAGGATTTTGTCAAGTCTCTCACTACAGCTGTTTTCCAGTCCACCTCATTGAGAAACTGCAAAAACTGATGTGCATAGAAGTAACACTAAGTATAATATAATATAATATATTACACTAGAAGGGGAATATCTATATGAGAATTTCTGATGATATAATTACAATATCTGAGAACAAAGAGGCTGTTTTGTGAAATCAGAATGAGGGCTTGTAATGGAGGGGTAATTAATTAATGCAAGATTAGTTTTTCCAAAATTAATATCTATTAATTTTGATATTTACAACTCTTGACACCCCTGACCGCTAATTTTAATAATCAGGTTCTCCTCCATTCCTGTATAATGGAAACATTATACAGATGATAACATAGGATCTAGAACAGGTAACTAGCAATAATATAACATTAACTCAATGGAACTGAAAGAGAAGGTTCCTGCAGTCAACACACTGCTTGCAGTTAATTATCCTGCTTGTCCACTAGATGGACTCAGGGACCTCCTTTCTGCTTATGGCAGAAGGCAATTGGTGAATTACAAGAGGCTTTCTGTATTTGCTCACAAAATTATCTCCTGACTCTTCGGGGCTAGCTACAGCTTCAGATAGTACCCAAAATGCTTTCAGAGGGTTCTGTTGGTGTCTTATCAGCTGCCAAAGCTTCTGATTCTTCCCAGGCTTCACAGGGTGCTGGGGAAAGGAAGCAGATGATCTTTGACCTTATCCTGGCTCCTCTGAATGATCTGTATACCTTCAGGACTTCCATCTTGGCAAGAGACTTTCAGATGTGGGCAGGATGTCTTGCAATGCGCAGTCTCAGCACAGATGTCATGCTGGCTGTGCAGACCTATCATGTGGAGCCATTTAGAGCCTGTTCCTGGAAAACAAGGTAGGCAGTTTCCAGGCAGTTCAGGATGCAATAAGGCAGTGAGGCAGAACACTTCCAGAAGCTGTGAGCAATGGCAGCAGGCAAGATAGCATGAATACAATGGCAGAGCACGTTGTGTTACCTGTGCATCTCTTTTTATCAGTACAGCCCGAGACTAATGGGCCTTTGAACACAGAATAGCCAATCAGAATGGCAGTCAGCAAAGCTTGACCATATTAGGTGAAGCCATAGGCTTACCTTACCCAAGTTTGGGAAAAACGTAGGCCTTGCATGAGGCAGATACAAGCTAAGTGTGTTTACCTTGTTTACCACATGATGTAAACAGGAGCAAACCAAATCTGGGCAAGCCAGAGTCCTTAGACTCAGTGGCTCCAGGTTCTTTATCCTCTTTTCCATGGTTGCTTCTCCCCATAGTAGAGGGAGGGAGAGCAGAAAACATGTCTGGGCAAGCCAATACATGTTCACATGTATTTCAGCCTATTCAGGCCTACCACAACAGGGCTGCATCATTTCTATGTGAAAGTAGAGTTCCATAGGTTGATTAGAAGCACTATTGGAGCTCTTCCACTTCTTTCTCATCTGTTGCCAGAAACCATTTTTTTTGGAGGGGAAAGATGGCAGCCCCAAAAGAAAAGTGTATTATACAACCAACTGAGCCTTCTGCACAGAATTTAGTTTCCAGGTAACATTAGAGCTGTTGACCGCTTTCTCCCAGAGTCTAAACTGTTTTGAGTCTTCTGCTTCTATTTATGTGTATTTACCAGTAGTATTTTTTAGGCAAGGGCTTCTCAGTAGTCATAGAAACTCTTAAAATTCTGTCTGGTGCTTTATTGCAGCAGTTAGATAAGGAGACTTTACCTGTGTGGCAAAGTCAAGGAGGTTCCTTTGTCACAGAGCCTGAGGTTTCATTTAAATAACTTGTACAGTGTTTTGTATGTTTGCATGCAGCAGCACTACAGGCTTTACGTACGTAATATAGTCTGCCTTTATTTGCTAGAATTGGCTGCTATGGGCCATAAATTACAAATATCTACATTATGGATGATACTTAATACTGCCTTACAGCTGAGGAAGTTGAAGTCCTTTGTGAGTAACAATTAATTAAAGCTCAAAACAGTCCCATGAGATGCCATTACCCCCTGGTTTGCAGAGAGAGAACACAAAGGCTCAGTGTATTGTTTGAGGATAGGTAGCTGAGCATTGTCAGATCAGAGATGAAAACCCAGACCTCATTTTCATAGGGTCGTGTCCTAATCCACTTTGTGTTTCTAGTACTTTGAAATTTGCTGATTGTTTCCCTGTAAGGCAACTTCTTCATCTCATTTGGTCTTTGTATGAGATGATCCTTGGGAAAAACATAGCATTCCACTACTCTGTCAGTATTGCAAGTCTCCAAAAGGGAATAGGTAATAAATTCTGCTCCTGTCCAGGCTAACTCAAGATGTAAACATGTATTTTCTTTCAGAACATGATATTTTGTGGTCCCTTCCAACCCTTACCATTCTGTGATCCTGTGATTTTATGCTGCTGTTTTGCCTGTAGATACTAAGAAAAAGACTAAAATGCTGTCTTTTTTTTTCTTACTGCAGCTGCCATGGAGGGAGAGAGTGGGTGGGTATTTCTGGTACTCACATAAGACAGCATTAATGAGGGAAGAAGGAAAGAGGAGTTGTTTGGGGCAGTTCAAGAGCTGTTCATGTAACTGTCATTTTAAGAAATTTTGCTACTTAAAACTACTACTCATGGTTATATAAAAAGTTTCTCTTGTTTGTGGGTGAATGATGTGAAAGACTTTCTATTTTGGCATGTGGTGTCACACAGCAGCTGAGGCTCTTTGGCGTGTGATATTTTTCCAAGTGAAGAGGGAGCAAATGTTCCAGCAGGAATTTCAACTTTGGCATGTGTTTCCTCTGGGGGTGATGGGGATGTCATGTTGTGTCCGGAGGCAATCTGGAATGCTGCCCTCAGAGTTTCTTTGCAAGACACAGTGAATGAAATCATCTGCTTTCTGTCAAGGATCTTAGTGGAGGAAAGAAAGATTTTGAGTAACAAAGTACGGAGTAGTAAACTCATTGACAAATCCTTATTTGGTTTGGTGCTTGCTTTAGAACCCTTTCTAAAAACCTTTTCTCTGAAGTAGTCTGTGATAGGTTAAAGTATACTTGCAGTATAAAGCTCTTCTGACACAGCTGAATTTGCTGACAGCTTTTAGTTTAGTGTATCTACAAAACCTAACATCACTCTGAGAATTCCACTGGATATAAGCAAATTTTGAATAAATTTGGAAATAAAAGAAATTTCACAAATTTTCCTTAAACATTTTACATTTATTGTTAGATAATAACCTGAGGACTAGTGAAGCTGGTACTTTATATTTTCATGTAATTTATTACATTTCATGCTCATTAGTTTTTGCAGAGTGTCTCAATTAGGTGGATGTGAAAACAGCTGTGGTGACAGACTTGACAAAAGCTTTCGTATGGTTGAATGCAGCATGTGAAACACAAGATGTAGAGTCTCACCCAGAAATGTGTGAAACTACAGCTGATTACAACTTGTCTTCTCTTCAGAGAAGATTAGACAGTAATATTGGTATGATGGCAGCAGCTCCAAACTGAAGAGAATTGGAAGTCAGGCAAAATTTAATGGTATCAAATGCAAAAATAAGGCAGGGAGAGATTGCCAGAGCATTTTGCATGTTACTGGAAGAATGAGGTAAATTGCTCATGTTTGCCCTTGCTTTGTAGTGTTAGTCCCTTCCTGCTCTCTTTTTCCCTCCTGCAATACTTCTCTCATCAGGTAACTCCTTCCTTATGCTGAAACAGGAGGAGTTTTTCCATCTAGGGCCTTTGCTCTTAAATCACCCCGCACAATTGCACATTCCTGTACTCCACTGAGTTATCTTCTCCAGGTTTTAGATCACAGCTTACTTTCCAGGAAAAGCAGAAGGAGGATTTTCCTATTATAGAACAAAAGCTAATGAATGTGAGGAATGAGGACCTCAACTGCTGGCTACTTGAGAATCCTAATGGTCCTAACTGCTTGTCACCTATCATTTCTTTCTCCAGAAGCTAGATGTTGTATCCTTTCCTCTGTCTCAAAGCTAGGTTCTCTTCCTTATTACTGATGTGTTTTTAGGGAGTCTTGGTTGTACAGAAAGAGTATGTCTGCTGGAAACAATGGAATTCAGGGAGGAGCTAGAAAAAGCTGTATTTGTTGTGAAGCTAACATCATCTTACAGCAGCAGTTCTCTGTCATAACTTGCTCAGGAAGTACCATTTACGCTGGCAGAATCATAGAATGGTAAGGTTGGAAGGGACCTCAAAGATCATTCAGGTCCAACCCCCTGACGTAGGCAGGGAAACCTCCCACTAGAACAGGTCACTCAAGGCCTCATGCAGCCTGGCCTTGAACATCTCCAGGGAGGGAGCATCCACAACCGCCTTTGGCAACCCCTTCCAGTGTCTCACCACTCTCACTGGAAAGAACTTTTTCCTAACATCTAGGTTAAATCTCTCCTCTGCCAGTTTAAACCCGTTGCTTGTTGTTCTGTCATTACAAGACCTTGCAGTCTCTTCCCAGCTTTCCTATAGGCCCCCTTCAGATACTGAAAGGCTACTATAAGGTCTCCTCAAAGCCTTCTCTTCTCCAGGCTGAAAAGCCCTAACTCTCATAGCGTGTCCTCATCTTTGTGGCCTTCCTCTGGACTTGCTTCAACAGTTCCATGTCCTCCTTGTGTTGGGGGCTCCAGAACTGTACGCAGTACTCCAGGTGGGGTCTGATGAGAGCAAAGGGGGAGAGCAAATCACCTCCCTTGCCCTGCTGGCAATGCTTCACTTGATGCATCCCAGGACTCGGTTGCTGTCTGGGCTGCGCATACACACTGCTGGCTCATGTCGAGCTTTGCATCAACCCAGACCCCCGGGTCCTTTTCCTCAGGGCTGCTCTCCAACCATTTGCCACCCAGGCTGTATATGTGCTTGGGATTGTGCTTACCCAGGTGCAGGACCTTACACTTGGTCTTACTGAATTTCATGAGGTTGGCCTGAGCACACCTCTCCAGCCTGTCCAGGTCCCTCTGGATGGCATCCCTGCTCTCTAGCAAGTCAACCGTGCCACACAGCTTGGTGTCATCAGCACCAAGCTTCAGCTTCTCAGATTGCATGCGCATGATCAGACTTCTGCAATGAACCACATCTCCCCTACTTTCTCTAACTTTCATGGTCCCACTGTGCTTCCTTAACATCATGTTCTTTATCTTCCCTATCCTACTATGAGATTTCTCTGCTTGAGATATACCCTTCTCTTTGTGCTCTCTACCTCCTTTGCCTTCATGCTACATGGTTTGTTTAGGAGTCTATATCCTTTAATCTCAAATTTTTCTACTCTATGGCTGCACATTCCACGGGCCTGACGCAGGAATGATGTTCTTGGTTCAGACTTAAAATGGAAGTGAAGGTAACTGGCTTTACGGGGTCGCAACTGCTAACTTCCATTTTTGCATGAGATTGTAGTAAGAACAGCAGCAGCTCCAAACTTTTCCTTACGTGCAGAATCTACCCAGATGCAAGATGTGATTTGTAATTCCCTACAAAAGTCCGTATATGTAAAACACAAGATTCAATAACATTGTGAACATACCACTTAAAGAAGGTTTTTCTTTACCAAAGCATAGTTTGATCTTAAATAATAATTTTCATAAACCTGTTTTAAGTGAGTAGCAGGACTATCAGATTTCAAATTGATTGTAAACCTTTTCTCTCTCTCTTTTTTTAGTGAGTGGGTTTGGTTTTCATGGAGTAAAATTATTGGCATCTGTGTTTAAATCACCGATGCAAAGCTCAGATATATTGGCCTGACACAAGGAGTAAGACTATCAGGCCAATATGTTCACCTTCCAGAGCTGCTAATGAATACTCAGACACATTAGGAGTCCAGGTAGTGTTACTTCTGTAGAAGTGAACTGCTTACAGTGAGTCCCCACACAAGAAAACTTACCTATCTGAGACTTTCTGGCTTTTACTTAGTTGCCATGCTTTCTGCTAGCATGACTTGGCATCAAAATCATAACCTAATTCTTTTGTGACTCAGGCTTTAGAAGTTATGACATTAGATATGCCCCAAACTCTTAAAACTTAACACTTCTCTCAAATATCTGTTGAGATTCAGAGGAGCTATCAGATCCTCATGAACAAACCCTGTATTTTCAGAACCATTTATTATCTAACAGCTCGATACAGTTAAATCACTGAATGGTGATTTGCATTCATTTTAATAGAGTCAGGTAGCTGCTAAAATTCCACAATAGACTCTCAAGCTGTTAACAGACAATGCCTGGAAATGAAACCAGCCTTCCCTTCTTTTATTACCTTGAATTATGTTTTTAAAACAATATATGCTTTTTAACCTAAACACTAATTGTGTAAGTTATGAAAGGTAATTAGAATTATTTTTACCTTCTAAAACCAATAGTTTCTTCATATATTTTTCAATTTATTGCTAGAATACATATTTTTATTAAAGAAAATGAGCAAGTGAATAGATTGAGTAATGAACATTTTTATATATCTGACAAAAAATGTGGGGTTTTTTCCTTCATGGTGATGTGTGCATTGAACAATAGGCAGAATGAATCTTGCTTTATTTTATTACATGTTCAAAACATGCATAATTTCTAACATACCATGACTCTTAATTTTATTACACTACATCATAAGTGCAAGATGTTTATTGCATTGTGACCAGTATATTAGAAATTGCAGTAACTTGCATGTGACAGGAGGAGTAACTGGAGTACAGGCAACCTACTGAATTGTCTACCTCATGTGGCCCAGGGGTAGGCATAATTCTTAGTCTGTTGACATACATCTGCAAATCCCAATGTGCAACTTAAATTAGTTACGAACACCTGAGGAAAAACCTTGTTACTACAACAATTATGACTGAAGCTGTTACGAAGCTTCAGATCCACTGTAAAAACAACAAAAAACATATCAATCCCCCAAATTCTTCACTTGTCTTGAATACTGTTTTACCAGTCAGTTCTTTTGTTTTTCCCTGGACGCTTTCATGATCAGAAAGCAGGAGGGTTTCCTCTGAGGGTGTTGCTTTTAGAACTGCTACTAACACATTGTTTTGTTAAAATTTATGTTTCACATAGGCATGGTGGGAAATTCTGCTGCTTTCTCTGGTATTCTCCAGAACTACTTGTGATTTCACTCTCTGCTAAAATCTATGGCAAAATGCCAGTGTAGTTTAAGTAAAGCCAGGAATTCAAAAGCCATTGTTTTCCAGACTGGTAGTCCCTCTTTTCATTTGGTTTAATGAAGTGTTTCTTAAGCCATGAATAGCTGAACTGAAATGTCAGTGATATCTATTACTGCTGCCTGTATGTTGCTAAGAGGAACTGGCTTGTAGCAGCTTGAGCTGTATTAGTGATTTCTATGGATGTGTGTACTTAAAGTTTGTGAAGGGTTAGATGGGTTGTTAGTTAATGTGAGGTTTTCTGGTTTTCTTTTTTTCCTATTAGTGAAGGGTAGTATATTTAGATCTCTTTGTATGGGATTGAATCCGTGTTCTATTAACAGACATTCAGTAAAGATTCATATTATGAAGAGAAAATTGGGTTCTGAGTGGCTAGAAAGATTTAATTAAAAATTATGATATAAAATTAACACAGCAATCTGAATAGCTATAAACACGGAGCCCTGGCTATGTGAGTAGGTTCACAGAATTACTGTGTTCTGTGTGTTTTCCAATATAAACTGATTTGTTTTGGATTATATATCCATATACTCTCACAAGAACTCCTTCTATGCCTGAGGGCTATAAGAACAGAGCTGGATGTTTTGGTTTTGTTTCTAGGATTTGGTTCGGGTGGATTTTTTTGTTTGGTTGGTTTGGGTTTTTTCAACTTGCAGTACCCTTTGGGGCATCAGGAGGCTGGTGGGATGGAATATGGTATTGGGGTGGTGTCAAGACTCCACTTTTCTTGCTATATGAAAGTACCGGGGTGACCACATTTTTATTTATTTGTAGTTTAAGACCAGTTCTTCATTTTCCCCATCAGGATTTTCTTCAGTGGGGCCCATGAGAGAAACATTTTAAGCTTTTATTGCCTTGTTCGCATTTAAAACACACCTGTCATCCTGTTTGACAACTCTGTAGTCTCTGTGTTCAGCAAGTACTGTTTGAATGGTAAGTGATGGTTCAAAATGTGTTTCACGTCAGTGAACAGTGCGAAGCAGCAGAATGATTTCTAATATGAATGAAATTCTATATTCTATTGCCAGAGAGTGATTAAAATAAGTTGCCAAAACTGTGACCAAGTGTGGAAGGAAGGGGATTAGTTTTAGTGGTCTGTTCAAAAGTGAAGTATCTCAACCTAAAAAATGAGTAATGTCTTGGATACATTAGCTTCAATAGCTTTACATCACTGATAAACATGGATCGCTCATGATTTGCTTTGTTTTAGGTATAATTTAGAACTGTTTGAATATGTATTGACAGTGTGAAACTTGATTTTTCACCTCCGCCATCACACCCTCCCAAAGCTGAGCTGTCTGTCAGATTCTGTGGTAAATTTCAGATTTTCAGGAGAGCAATAGTTTCATTTCAAGTTTGCTGTTGCTAGAACTTGCTCTTCTGAAAAACTATTGGTGTGCATGAAGGTTATGTACTGTGTGTGTGTGTTACCCTGAGAAGTGGGGATTTTTGAGATCTCTTTAGTGGATCTGGTTCTAGTTATGAGTTCACAATATGTATTCTTAAAATACCATGTTAGACACATTGATACAAGCCCGTGTTGAAGTGGAGTGGTGGGTTTGTTTGTTGTGGTTTTTTTGTTTGTTTGTTTGTTTTTTGCTACATAGCAATTAAAAGAATTCATGTTTGGCCTTATCATTTCTGTTTTTTTAATGGGATTGAGTTGTGGGTTGATTTTGGCTCGGTTTTTTTACAACTTCGTCAACTCATTGCCTCACCTCACTTTTATACAGTAACTACCATACATCATTTCAAATTGAGTTACTGTCCTGATAAATGAAAGCATGTTTTAATGCTTATGAGCATGATTTATTGAAGCAGGTGATTGGCAGCAAGAAATGGAAGTTGTGGATTTTAGTTAAAGGGCTTTGGGAGACAATATGTTTCATTGAGGAACTGAAAGCTGTAGCAGAGGTAAATACCCATAGAAAAATGTAAATTGATTGTTTGCTGTTCTGCCATTACATCAGTAAAGGTTTAATCAGCTTCAAGTGAGATTTTTATCCATTGTTGTTTTATACTAATGGTCTTAAGTAATCAGCCAGGATTGAAAATCAGATTTTTTTTTAAACCTTTGATGCTGTAAGATATTCCAGCCTTCCAGGCACAACATTTAATTATACCAGCCACATTTTGTTTTAGCTTTAATGAACAATTGTATCTGTGTAGATTGGTTCAAAGAAGATAAATTCATACAACTGCCCCAAACTGGAGCTTATAACTTCCATGGAAAACCTCAGGTCTCTACAGACTGCAGCTCAGTCTGTAACTGCAAATCAGGTAAGGAATAAGATATTTATGTGAACGACCTAAGGGTGTGATGTGGCGGTTAAGAGATGTGATTAGAGTTGAGGGTGTGGGAGAGAACAGCGCTGCTGCTGCCTGCCAAGGCCCTTTAGGACTAGAGCCTTTAACTGACCTTTGCTAAAACATGTAAGCTATCTGCACATCGTCTTTTTTGCAAAGAGTTATCCCTTCTTCACAGTAGTGTTTTGAGACCTAATTAAGTTTTTTTCCAAGCAATTCTAGAACCTCAGATGAAAGGTGTGCACAGAAAACATTATAATTAGCAGGAGCTTATCAGCTGAGCTTTACAGCTTTTATAGATACAAACCTGAATGCCTTTTTTTCAGCTTTTCACTATATCCCATCTTTAATAAGCATCATTTGCAGATACAATATCTTAAGATTAGTATAAATAAATGTTTATTTTCTCATACTGGGATATTCTGTGTACATACTGACTCATGCCACATTGTGTTAGGGATCTGGAGGTTTGGGAGTGTGTGCATTGCTCTAGGCTATATCCATGTAAGGGAAAAAAATGGTTAGACTCTGTCTGCATATACTTTCCCATTTCTCCAAAAAGCATATTTTAAAATTATTTTCTGAATTTTCCAAAGGAAAAAAAAGTGCTAAATTTATACTTCACTCCCTTTTTCCTGTGCATTTTTCCCCTCTGCATTTGGCATGTGCAAGTATTGCTGCTAAGGAGAGATTGCACTATTGATAATTTTTAAGGCACTTTTGATTACTCTATTTATATGGCCAACATAGGAGTGACTGGACCTAAGTTAGCATCTGGAGGGCTGCATGATCTGTATTGACACGATGATGTGGCTGGCTTATGTTATACCAAGAGGCTATTGCCCTTTTGTGATATAGCTGCAAAACAAGCCCCACCAAACAGGACAAGTAAACTAGTGGGTGCAGTGCCACCACCCCACTGAGCACACAGAGTACTGAATGTTTGTCAGAAATGGCAAGATACTGGTTACACACACACTTCGTTAAACAACAGCACAAGGGCCGGCTCCTGCTCTAGACAAGTACAGTTTTACCGATCTGGGCCAGTAGTTGATGACTCTTTTATTATTTACTTATTTTCTGTAATTTATACAATAAAAATGTTGGTGATGAGATGGATCTGATCTGCAAGTATATTCAGAGAATGTGTAACTGAATTGTATTTCATGGTCTGGGTGGTCTGCTGACTAGGTCTGCTTTACATTTGACTATAAAATCTGCCACCAGGCATTCTTTCACACTAGTTTGCTGCCTGCTAGGAAATGTGTGACAAGCAGAATCAGTGTTATAGTTCCTTTTAGTCTTGTCTCTGCTTTTATTCACAACTGGAAAATTATTTCATTGCCCCACTATATATGCTATTTGTCACAGGGCTTTTATTGTCCGGCTACAGTATATAATTCATTTAACTTTCTTGTAGCATCTCATTTCCATTTGCGATACAACATGAGGGAATTCTTATTTACTAGAAGATGGTTTTGGTGAAATTAGAGGGCAAGTAACTAATCTCTGACATATTTGGGCTTTTTTTTTCTTTGTTTTGATTTTTTTAATCAGCAAAATACTAAAAAAAATGCAGAGGCAGCACTGGATAATTTTATTTCAAAATTAGATGATATTACAAAGCAGCAGGCAGTGATGGTCTAGTGTTACATGATGATGTGATCATGCAGACATGGGTATTTATTTGCACTATGCTGTGATTTATGACAGTCTTTGTCACAGAATACTTGAAGCATGACATCTCTGTCCTGAATTTAGCACTCTCCTTGCAGACTTCAGACACTACTTAATCTGTCTTTAAATGCAGAAACTATTAAAACACTATTGACTTGTTTAAAATTAATAGAGATGTGAAAGGAAGAGGGCTAGCATGGTATAAATAGCATATGCTAGCAAATTAAAAAAAAAAAGTATAATATATTTTTGTATGTAAAAACAGGTTTATAGTTGTGTGCCAATATGGCAGAGATGACAGATAAGGAACGCACTCTGTTTCTGACAGTCAGCCTCAGTGAAAGTATTGACAGGCACTGGATCAGCTGGTAATGTTTCTTGTTAATAGAAGCTAAGGCCCTACAGCAAGGGGGTTGCAGTTGTGTGTGGGTGAAAGTACCTGCCTTTGAGGAGGCAAAGTGTAATTAATTGCCATTCTTGTGCTTCTTTCCTTTTCTGTATCTATGCTGTGTACAAGTCGTTCTAGCATAATGATTTTGTTTTGCCCTGCAGTACAGGGTGAGACAATTCAGTCCTTTTCAGAGGAGGAATTGGTTTCTCACTGGGAGGACTGATTAAATAGCACTGTCAGAGTGAAGTTCTTGCTGTGGTTGTGCTGTGTGCTAGCTAGCTGGGAGTGCAGCACTAGGAGTAAAGTCTGAAGTGATTCTTTTCTGCCTTGCTTGTGTGGGTGCTAGTAGTGATGCAGCAAAGCTAAGAGAGGTTTCAGCACCACTGTTTAGGTGCCATAGCTGTGAGGCAGCTCCCTGCAGTGTCAAGCTGATGGGCTTTGCTAATGCTGGCAGGCTGAATGCCAGCTGTGTGCCACCTCCAGCACCAGAGCTAACTGTGCCCAGTGTTACGGGTTGACAGTTTGAATGCTGGCACGTTTTCTTGTGCCATTTGTTTTTCATAGAACCCATGTATAAAGGGATGGCTATATTGCCTTTTTCAAACTAACCAAGCTTCACTTATGTAAGAAAAAAATTTATATAACTAATAGGCCAACACAGTTGTTTTGTGCAATTCAGACTTGAAATTCAGAAATTTTAAGTTAGTTTCTAGTAGGTCTCACCTGAATGTAAATTGTATTGATCATGATTTTTCTGGTTAATACTGCAAAGCATTTCTATATTTGTTTTACAATACAAGCCCAAGGATGAAAGTAGTTATCTTAGCGAAAACTGATGTATAGAGTTATTTTAGCTACAAAAGATCTTTTAAGGTCAAGTCCAACTATTATCTCTCTGGTGTTAAACTACTCCTCGTAAGGCATCTTCTTCAGACCCCTCACCAGCTTCATTGCCCTTCTCTGGACCTGCTCCAGCACTTCAGTGTCTTTCTTCTAGTGAGGACATTGAGTACATTAGCCACCCTTCAAGAGGATATGTACTTTGTATTGTAATGCCGCAAAAGTGATAGAGGTAAGATAAATCAATCTTCCAGTCTGCACTAAGCCTCACTCAGTGGAAAGAACTATCACATTTGAGAAATAGAATCAGCAAATTAATATTGTACCTTTTTGGAATAAATATTCCAACTTTGACTTCATCTGACAACAAGGAAAGCATTAGCTTTTTGTATCCTTCAGAACATTTGAGGTATTTTAAAGTTTACAAGTCTGCCTTAGGTACTTGTCAAGCAGTATTGGTATGCTGTAATTCAAAGACAGCAGAAAGGAAAACTTTCAGTAACATAGAGAGTATTTTAATCTTAACAGCAGTTAATGTGATTTTAATGTTTTCTTCATACATTCAGTTAATTAGGATCTGGAAGCACATCCTTTGTGAGCAGTTCCGCTGCGTTCAAGTTGCACACTTGGTCATTTTCCTTTTTACTTTTTTTTCTTGTTTGTCTGATTAATTTTTAACTGAAGAATGTTTATGGGAGTGGTGGAGAGTAGAATCATCTTTTCACTTGCACAGCAGCATGTAAGAAAAAGCTTAAGACAGTGAAAAATACTACTATGAAATCATAACAATGAGCCAACAGTCTGATAGATTGAAGATCTAATGAGGATAGTATTATTGGTTAACTTGAAATTCATCACATTAAGTCCATATCTTCCTAAATTAATAACTCTTCTCATTAAGAGATGTTGAATTGTGATCTCTAAGTGGCATGAAGTCAAAGAGTGTTTTATGGCTAAATGGAAGACCATGTGCAAAATAGGTGAGAGGAATGAATGGCATGGAGCTGCTGGTAAGGAGCTAAGATTCTTGCTTTGCTAGACTGGAAACTGATGAAAAGCAAAGATTCATCAACTTTGAGGCTGCTTGGATGCATTACTGATGAACTATAGTGAGCGTTGTTGGGCTACATGCTTTTGAAAAATCAAATATGTTCTGTTGAGTTGGGTCAGTTGTGAGCCATTTGTTTATTCAGTTTTGTTGTACAGAACTGCAAATAAGACAGGCATATGAACACAAATAAAGGCAAAACTAATACAGTGATTCATTTAAAGCACCATTTTCATTCTAACTTGCAGTTAGAAGACATCTGACATGCGATAACAACTTACACTTTTGTTCTAATTGGTTGTGCAGATAACTTATTCCAACTTTCTGGCAGAGGAATTGTCATCTGTTTTTTGCCATAGACATGTGCCTATTACAGTATAAAGAAGCTAGCAATTTGAAATACCAAAGTATTTAAGAGGCTTTTTGCTCTAAATTCTTATTCTTCCTTATTGGAAAAAAATGTGATAAAACTTTGTAGAGTGTGTCAGAAATCCTATAAAAATGTTACAATGTATAATGAAATAATAGAGCCTACAAAATTACTTAAGTAATGTACTTCTCTTAAAATCAACAGAATAGTGCAAATATCTATAGAAAAATTATGAAACATTGTGTCATGGAAGATACATGTCCTGGCTTGTCCAGGCATGATCCCATGTTTGTATTTGCTAGTTATTTCTTAAAATGTTCTAGTTCACCTGTTCCCTGTGCGCTTAAGTATCCAAGCTGTGTGTTTCAAACATTGTACATAAGTGTTCTGATGAGATTTAATGTTAGTAAGCAATCTTCATAGTTATTAACACTCTTCATCTGGATATAAAAATTAATATAGATTATTAATTTTGCATAACTTGTAGCACATTGTTATTTATGTAAATGTTTTTGCAGAAATCTTACTTACGAAGTATGAAGCAGGATTTGCATCCCTCCCTTGAAAGTTCACTGTTCATCTTGCCTGGCACAGAATTCAGAGAGAATTCTGCATGGGTGGGAACAGATACCCTAATTATACATAGTATGGAGCTACCTGCGTGACGGATTTTCACTGTAAATCACCGGTTTTGACTGTGGTGTAGTGAAGTCTCTCCCATGTAAACTCAGGCTGCACCTGAAAACTGATAACTGTAGGCTTAAATCTGGAGCTGAGCCTAAACATGTTGCTAATCTAAGCTACTTACATGAGATCTGATGTTGGAGTCTTCGGTGACCCAGCTGACTTGCCAGACAAGGAGACCCTATATGTCTGGAATGGGATGCTCAGGTATTGCTGAGGTGTACACCTTGCTCTCTGTAACAGCACGGGTGCAGTGTCTCTGCAGGCCAGTTGCAGTTACTCTGGAGTTTTTATAGTATGGCATTTGATTAGGAATGCGGACAGCTCAAAAGTGAAGTTGCCTTGTTTTGACATAGAGTGCTTGTCATGCCCTGTTTCCTTCCAGTAACAAACTTATTGATAAAAACCTGAATCTGGTTCCGCAGATCATTCTCTTTTTGTTTTGTATTTTAAAACACTGCAATATTTTATCTCAACAACCATATACATAGCTAGAAGAGTCACTCTGCCTCTCTCATGTAAGGGTCAGTTTATTCATGATCAAATGCTTTGAGCCAAGAAGGTCTGTCTTCAAAGTGTTAAGAATCTCATTCTTTGTATAACTTTATGTCATTCTGTCATGATATCAAGTCAGTCATTTTGATAATGTGAAACCAGCTGTCTGCAGTACTGAGGAAAATCTGTACTTAGGAATATTCCCTGTTTTATATGCCGAAACAACTTCTTAGCTGTTTATGCCTTCTAATTTTATTTTGTTTTTAATAATAAAACAAACCACCTTCTGTAGAAACTGGAAAAATAAAAGAAGCTTGAGCTTATAACAGACAGATTGTGGCAGGGTGAAGAACTGGAAATTGGTAGATGGTTTTCTGGCTCTTTTGACAGGCTGTTCTTCACATCACAGTTTACATCACAGAGAGTATTAAATAGTATATGATAGCATTCTTTGGATTAAATGCTAGCTTTTTTAAGCCAGTGACAGATTCACATTGATTGTCTAATTTATTTTTATTTTTATATTTATATATATATTTTTTTTTTCCCTAGAAACAATATCCTTGGGAGAAATTTTAGCCTGCAGAAGCCAGGAATAGAGTTTGTTACTGTTCCTGAGGAGGCTAGGGAAAAGGAGATAGCAAACAAGTGTTGCAAACTGTCTTATACTAGGCAGTTTTAGCATCGCTAGCAAGTATTCACAGAACGATTCTAAGAAACTGGTTGTAGTTCTGCAGCTCAGCTGTGGGTTTACAACTCATCATGATACAACTTTTTAACAGTAGCAAATAGGAATTAATTGGTTTGCTTGTGTATTCTTTGCTTATAAAAGATGAGGGATGTTTGACTTAGAAAGCTGATGCAGCTTAATTTGTGATCCCCTTAAACCACAAAGTATCTGTATTGTAAATTATTTCTTGTGTTCTCTAAGCTCATTCCATACAGCTTTGTAATCAGGTCTGTAAGGGCCAAATGCAGTCCAAATGAAATCACTTGCATTCCACCTGCCTGCAATGAAGCAGGACTTTAGACTGCATATAATATGTGGGAGTATGTGGTAAGATCATAATGAATAGTCCCCCTATTCAATAATGATCATGGGGAATTCTAAGAATGCTTAAAGAAAAGAATCTTTCTTTTGGAAAGTATTTGTAGCTGTAAGAGATTCAGGTTGCGAGGAAATCCTGTATGCTCTATGCAGACTATTGCCTTTTACATGTAAAGTAGCCCTCAAAAATGTTAATGCAAAGCAATTTCAAGTTCAAGTAGAGAGTTTCTCTCATCAGAATAACAAATTTACTTTGAAAAGTATCTAAGTATATAGATGCAGAAATATATTTCCCCCTTATAAGATTTTTAAATTTTTGAGGTTTTCCTTTAGATTATTTGCACTTTCTGTCTTTCATCACTTTTGGCTTTGCTTATCTTTTGCAGAGCTCCAGAAAAGCAAACAATCGTGAATCTTGTTTATACAAGAACTCTACTGCATTCTCCTCTACTTCTAGATATTTTTTTTTCCTATAGAATGGATTAAACTATGATATTGTTCTCCTTCACATGTTATTTTTTAACTATTTTTCCATGATAAGCCATATAGAATTGAGTTCAATAACAGCTTAAATATGTGCAAGACTGAAAGATCAAGGCCTTTCTGTATTGGTGTGCAACTTACACAACTTCCAACTCGTCTTCCTAAAAGTTCTAAGTGAAATTCTTGTATTTATGGTGTCTATTCAGTGTGTTCTCATAATTTCAGTACAGTATGCTTTGGACTAATCTTTTGTTTTATAACCTTAGTTAGAAGTGCTTGACAATCTACTATTAATTATTTGAAAACTATGTTGGGGGATCTTACATGGGAACTGCAGTAGTGATATTTTCTTCTGGGAAACAGTAGCAAACAGGAATGATCCACAAAGGGTTTTTTTGGTGACATTTTACTGGTAACCATTACAAAATGAAACATGGTTAGCATGAAGTTCAAGAAAGATTTTATTTATGCATTGAAATTCATTAGAGCCTTAAGGTGATAAATGACAATTCATCATTTAATTAGTGAACTTAGAATTAAAATCTTTGCCAAAACTGAGTGATAGTTGCAATTTGCATTTCATTTAATAAGAGAGTCCAACCACTCGGATAAAGGTATATGTTTGATTCCCTGCAAGTTTGCAGATTTCCTTTGTAAATTATACTTCATTTCTTTAGTATTATTTATTCATATCTCTAAATACATAAAAATGAAAGTGTCATTAGAGTTTAGTTTCTATTGTTGACACCGAAAATGTTTAACAATGGAATTTTTTTAGCTCCAGATACATATTAAATGCTTGTGTATGTTTTTCTTCAATTCTAAACAGGGTAATTTGACCATAGTGGGATCATATATATTTCTACATGTTCTTGAACTCTTTAATTCAGAACCACCAACCAAGGCACAGGAATTGAAAATAAGCTTTGTCACAGCTGTTTGTATTTGGTGTGAGATATTTCCAAGAGGCCTCATATAATTCCTTGGGTTTTTTTGCCAGAGGTGACCTGTAAACAAGTTTGCTTATTTACGAGGTGTACTGTGGTGAAAAGAAATGGCATAGTCCTCACTGGGAGAGAAGTCCTGGTGCAGAGCACAGGTGATGACCTTTGAGGTCCATTTCTGAGTGACCCTGTTACAAATTATGTGAAATAAATAATTGCTATTAATTTTTATATCCAGACAAAAATTTGTTAACTATGAAAATTGTTTATTAAAATAAAATCTCACCAGAACACTTACTTACAATGTTTGAAACGCACGGTTTGGATACTTATACACACAGGGAACAGGTGAACCAGAACACTTTAATGTTTGTATTTGCTAGTTATTTCTTAAGCTTAAGACTGGAAAGGGGTTCTTAGTTTCAATTATACCGCTTGCCCACCAGGGGACTTGAGAGACTCTTTTCTGCTGCTGAAGTAGAAGGCACAATAGAACCTAGTTACAGAATTTCTTACAGAGAGGCTTTGAATATTTACTCACAAAATAGGATCAGACAGTACCCAAACACTTGAAGGGAGTTCTGTCAGTGTCTTGAAAGTTGTTGAAGGCAAAGAAGATCATAATGTGGCAGGGCAGAGCAAGCAAAGCAAAAGTGAAAAAGCCACATGGCAAAAGCCTGTTTATTGATTGCCCAAATGTAATGGTCCCTTTGACCACAGAGATTCACCAATCAGAATGGCAGTTTGCCAAACCTGACCATATTAGGTCAAGTCAGGAGCTTGCTTTCCCTTATTTGGAAAGAACAAGTCTGGGCAAGTCTTGTCTTCTCCCTGTGCTCTGTTCCCCGTTCCCCAGCAGAGGGAAGGGGACCATAGGATCATGCCTGGACAAGCCAGGACATGTATCTTCCATGACAGACCCTTATGGACTGAGTGCCCAAGCAATGTCAGTGCCCCACTGTCATCTCAAAAGGGATAACAACTGCATGTAAATAAAACTAATTCTCATATACTGCTTCTTCCTGCTCCTAATCAAAATAGTAGCTCCTCTGTTATTTCTGATTGAAATGGTAATGCATATGTGATTACTACAGATGCCATTTAAAAACTAAATATACATTACACAGTTGAAATCAGTGACCCTACTTGTGTATGGAAGCTAAGTGATACACTGGATTAAGCCATAGAGCATGTAACATGCAGAATTCAATTCGTTCAGGTTAAGAGATAGGCTTCATTAATAGATGGTAAAATAAAAGCTTGCAGAATAACTTACTGCCTTAAATGGTGTAGCAGACAGTTTAAACCTAAAATGTTGGTTTAGAGAATGTTTCTGTACCTTTTGTATGATTATTTACTGAATAAACTTGAATTACTTGAGACTTTGTATTGCAGTACAAAGTTACCTGCAGGTAACTCCACAGCTGATCGTAGATGGCATTGTTGTGGCACACATGGAATTTGCCCTGGGAAACCAGGTCTTGTATGGACTACTAATTAAAGGATATATCTTGCTCATTTGTCAGCACTAGCTACGAGAAATTCAGCATCTGGACTTACCGTGAAACATTAGTTAGGTGCTACTAGGGAATAAAAATTGGGATATAACTGTACTGAAGAGGCCAAGCTTCACATGTTTCACATTATTTGAGTTCACAACAGTTTAGTCCTTATTGAACAAATGCTTACAGATGATTCTGCATGATTTGTGAAATGTATACACTAACAAGAGCAAAGGCAGTGTTCTATCTAGATATTATAAATATTAATCTAATTTATGAGTCTTGTTGGTTAGGGATTTTTTTTTGGGATTTTTCATTTTGTTGTACACAACTCTTGTTACTGGATTCTACAGACAATATTTTAAAATGAGTGACCAGCATTGTGCAGATATGAAAGCAGACTCAACATGGAGAGGTTAAACATACACTGTTATTGAGATGAAAAATAAATCAATCAAATCTGTCTTAAATGAGATGTGCAAAATTAACACAGTAATTTTATTTAATCACCTGGAAACAAACCAAAAGCAAGGAGTGAATAGAATAATTGAAGACAGTGTCCCATTGCAAAAATAAAAATACTTTTTCACATAAAGAACATCATTTGTTTCCATGTTTCTTCTATAAGAAAGTCTTTATTTCCTTAGCAAAATAAGAAACAACACTAAGTGTGTATATACAGAAGTCATGGTAGAGTCCCTATATCTATCACCATGAGCCAAGTATGGACAGTTATGGCTCTCTAAGATACTTTATTATACTTCAAGTAAGTTATAATGAAGGTCAGGTTTTTCAATTATTATTCAAATCAGTAGTGAAAAAAGGATATGTTGGAGAAAACCTTTGTTCTGAGTTTATGAAGAAAATGAAATAAAAATACTGATTGTAAATTATGCTGCTTATTTTATTAAGATGTTATTATTTTGCTGTAATGTTAACGTTGTCACAGCCTTTTTGTACTACGAAAATGCCACCATCTAAAAAACTGTCATAAATTATTTTGCAGCCACATTGGGGCTACTTTTTTTCATTTTCAAACTTAATCCTTAGAACACAAAGTTAAAGTTTTGGGAATCATCACTTAGTATTCCTGCACTGTTTTTGTCTTTTCAGTCATTCACAGAATTGTGCTGCTTGGAGCACCTAGATCATCAGCAAGTGTAACTTTTTTTTATTTTTATTTTTTTTTATTTCACTGGTAGCTGTAGAAGAAAGACATAGGCAACTCTTAACTGCTGTGGGCTTAGCCAGTTCAAATTCCTTCAATACAGCACTGATCTTCACACTGGGCTTGCTTAGATTATACTGGTAGCAAATGGTTGGGCAAGTGATTCCTGGAACTCATAGCAACAACTCTATATAAAGCTGTTCTCAGGTGAAAAGGCTGCAGATAGGCCGTCCTGAGGCTGCAGCTAAAATGTAACCAGAGATCAAGCTAAAAGCCAAGCCTTTCCTCTATTCAGGAGGAGCCATCTGTCTGTACACTGTAGAACTTTTGCTGTTGTTTACTGGCATTGGTGCAAGTATCCTTGTTGACAAATGTGAATCCAGGATTTTACACTAGCAAGATAATGGTGGACAGGTCACAGTGGTTGCAGTATCTGTACACCAGAAATAACGGGAAGATGCTCAAGTCAAAAGAGAAGCAACATGTGCAAAGTTCAGCAAATACTTAAGGAGATTTTAGTTCATTTTTTAATGTGTTCCTCGAGATGTGGTGGACTACTGCATGCTGATTCTTAAAATAGTGTTGAATAGGCTCTTCCCCTCATCCATTTGGACATAACTTTTACTGCTCCTGTTACGACTCTCTGTAGAAGGCAATGCCTCTTACAATTGAAAAGCAGCTTGAAACTGCAGCCTTTAAATCCTTTAAAACATTAATCTCTAGCTCCAGTGTTTTATAAAATGCCAGCTGCTGTCAGCAGGCTGCAATTAAAGTGCATATAAGGCAGTGCTGAAGAAAAAGATGGGTGTATCTGGCCTACATGAAATAAGTGTGAGGATGCATGTCCATGTTGTATTGCCATATAAATTTTATTAGCAGTTTCTGTTCCAATACAGTTTGTTTTTTCTCCTTACTTAACTGTAGTTTACCATTCCCTCAGCTGTGCTTATCTATTTGTGAATTCAAACCTTAACTCACATCAGTGTACAGAGTAGGGAAGGAAAGAAGTAAGGTTTGCTTGGGCTTTTTCCTTCCTAAAATAATTTTAATTTCATAAATAGCCACACAGATACAACTACATGAGTAGGATAGCATCAAACTGTCAGTTGGTTCACTTATGCTCAGAAGCTGGTAGTAACCTTGTAAAATGCCTTTGCCACTGAGAAACTGTAGTGGTCAGGTTAGACTGCACATGGTGAAGTGGTCTCCCTAAAGAAAGTATCAATGTTACTTGTGTAATTCCTGTGTTCCTTGTATAATTCATGTATATGTTTTGAAGTGACTTCAGAGGCAACCTACATCTGCCTAACGCAGGTGTTTGAACTTAGCTCAGGACAAACTCAGTCACAGAATGGTCTGGGTTGGAAGGGACTTCCAAAGGTCATCTAGTCCAGTCTTCTCTGCAGTAAGCAGGAGCATCCTCAACTGGATCAGGCTGTCGAGAGCCCTGTCGAGCCTCACCTTGAATATCTTCAGAGATGGGGTCCCAACCACCTCCCTGGGCGAACCTGTTCCAGTATTCCATTACTCTTATGGAAAAGAACTTATTCCTAATATCCAATCTAAATCTACTCTTTTCTCTAGTTTGAAGCAATTGCCCCTCATCCTTCTGCTACAGGCCTTTGTAAACAGTCTCTTCCCACTTTCCCTGCTTGCCTGCTACAGAATTTTTAGAAGTTTCTCAAAGACCATGGCTGACTCTAGGTGCCAAAATCAGGCGGATTTGATTAAATTGATCTAGCCAGAAATATTTTGCTGTCATAAAAGGTATCAAGACCACTGTTGAAAAGAAAACAGTGTTACTGTTCCCTTTCCTTCCTTCCTGTATCCCCATCCAGCAGTGTTTTAAATTCTGGCATTCTTACTTATCTTCTAAATGGTCTAGCAGGCCTTGCATTAATGGCAGAAATTACTGCACTGCCTGGAGTTCTACTGCATTGCTTCCAGTCATATTTTTTTTTTTTTTACCTTCAGCAACAATAAAATATTTTTACTTCTA
Organism: Ramphastos sulfuratus; assembly: GCA_013399055.1. NCBI lineage: Eukaryota > Metazoa > Chordata > Aves > Piciformes > Ramphastidae > Ramphastos > Ramphastos sulfuratus. The sequence goes on along the minus strand of WBNM01002445.1, from coordinate 175,665 downwards.
GCATACTGTACAACTGACTACCTGCACTGGGAGCCAGAAAGATTTTGTATCTCCAAAAGGCTTTGGCAGTTGTTAATTCTAAACATTGCTCCATTTATTATTATTCTTTTTATGTGTGTGTTTTTACAGCAATTGAATGTTTGAATTGTAGAAACAAAGTATTTACTATTCTCTCCATTTTGGGTTACTTTTCTGGTCATATACTACCAGTGTCATTCACATTTGGATAAGTTGTTAGTTGTGTGTCTAACCCCTTTTGTTGTTGTCTCTATTAATCAAGTGTGCAGGAACAAGGTTCACTGAGTACAGGGAGAGATGTAGAGGGTATATAGTGGGAAGTGGGACCTCTCAGCAGCAGCTGTGCATTTGCTTGTCATGGACTTTTTTTGTGGCATCAGCTTTAGATTAGAGGTAGACAAGCAGAAGTTAAGTGGTCTGTGTATATCTGTTGACCTCGTTACAGCAGTAGTGAAAAGGGATTTATTGAGCTGTCAGTGTGATTGGTAGCTGTAGCAGCAGTCCACGCTCAGGTTGAAGTGAGGATGGATTCTATCCTGTCAGGTAACCTTTTGTTACTCAGCCCCTGCACTGGTAGCAGCAAAGAATGGCCATGGCAGTTTTCTTTTGTGTTGAACTAGATCATTAGTGCCAGTTGTGCCTTCGATGCTGATTTGAAGAAAGTGTTTTAAATACCAGAGAGTTTAACTAACTATAGTACATAATTTATATCTAGCTATACGTTACTACTAAGTAACAAATAATTAGTATGTATGTTAGTAGTTCGAAGGAGCCTAGAATAGTTCTGTGGTTTCTACTGGGTCTGGAGATTACTTAGGTGATAACTGGCATCCCTAGTATAAACAAAGGTTTTGATATGGTGATTTGCAAATTACTCAACACAATTTAAAGCTCAGGCTCACAAAAGAAAAATAAATGGATTGCTTGATGTACAGTAGGTGAACTGTGTGATTGTGGACCTATTTATGTAACTACAATCTAAAATTTATCCCATTCTTTGTTGTTGTTGTTGACAAAATTAATCATATGTTGTTATCCTCTAGCTATGCACCTAATTACCATTTGACAATTCATTTGATACCCTCAGTAGGCCCCAGACTGCAGTTAGCACCATGATGTAGTTAGGCCTCAGTGCCATCTCTTGTGAACTCTTAGTAAATATTTCCAATCAGACGCTTAGAAATCAAATACTTGTTTTTTACCTTGAGAGAAGCAAGATTTGTAGGAGCAGATGATATCTTTTATCAAGATAACTAGTGAGACCAGCAGACAAACGTTTGGACACACTTTCCCAGGTCTCCGAAAAATAGCTCTGGTAATGCCAATTTGATTGTTTGTGTTTCTGTCTTCCAAAAAGATTTGCCATAATGGTGGCTGTAGTACCTTCCTGAGAAAAGCTGTCTGGAGATCACCTGTAAAGTTGGGGGAGAACTGGGATTTCCATGGATATACAGTTTAAAGATTGCATGAAATATACTTTTTGTTATTCCTTCAGTGAAGAAGGCTAGAAGCAATTCTATTCATGTGCTTTAGTTTCATATAAGCATGAACTTGTTTCAGAGAACAGTCACAGAAGAATCAGATTTCAAAATCTGTGCTAGGAATGGTTGGTAGAGATCCCTGACAAGAAAAGCTATCCTTAAACTCGACAGGCTCACTGTATGTTGTCAATACAGCAATCTGTTTTATACAGCAGCAAGATTTGTTTCTTTTTTCCCCTTGTTTACAGAAGAGTTTCAAGTAAAATTCATAGTCCTATCTGCAGTTATTGGAGTTGTCCAGCTTTTGTTTGAACCTGGTTATGATCTGGGGCCTGTGTTAAAGTCCATTTATAGACTTCCTTGTGGTGAGGCTGATATCAGTTGTCTCTCCAGATATTATATATTATTAGTGTTCGTTAACCTTTACCTCAAAGTATTACTCCTTTCCAGAAGCCAGCAGACTTCTCATAGAGTCCTTTATTTCTAAGAGAACTCAGAAATTAGGTGAACATTTTTCTTCTGTGCTTCTGTAAAAAATTTCAAATGGTGTTATAGCATGTAGTGTAACTTGAAGAGTATGAAGAATGTGAACTACCATGCAATATGGTTGTTAAATCAGGTCGAGTTTGTGTTTGCCTACTGCTTGGCTGATTTTGGCACTTGGTTGACAGCAAGCTGGCTGGGATTTAACCTGCATTAGGCATGGGCAATGTGAGCTTATCTAAAGGCAGCAAAAAGAAGTGACAGGTCATTTCAATTCTGACTGCTAACATGCTATGGCTGTCATAGTTGCATCAAACTCAGCTGAGGATTTTGTTTCATGACTTAACATGAAGGTAGGGTTTTATGCCTTTGTTTTCAGAAGTCTTGTTTTAACTATTCCACTTAAAGTGTTTGCAGTTTTGTTTTGTTGGGGTTTTTTTGTTTCTTTGTTTGTTTTTATCTTTTATCTCGCAGCTCCATCTACTGTTGTTACACTTCCTTATGTTCAGTCTCAGTTTTGTTTTAAACTTGGGCAGAGTGCTAAAAGCTGTCTTCTACCTTTTATGCTGCTCAGTACCTCCTTCATCCTTCTTGGTCACCTCCAAATTCCTCCGCTATTTTCCTTTTTCCCTGATTTACTTGAAGTATTGTAAGCACCACCATGACACTTCTGACTAGCAATTCTAGGTGTTCTTTGGGTCACAGACTCAAGACTCTTGCATGTGGGAATTGCATTCCAGATGCTTAACATCTCTTGGAAAAAAAGCTTTCTATCTGTGCATACATCTAGTATTTTCCCCAGATTCTTTCAATGTCATATCCCTGTCACTATAACAAACATACCTTGATAAACAGTCTTCCTTCATTCATACCGATTTGAAATGATCTCACAAGTTTCGACCTGCTTCTTTGATGATAACATGGCCTGTTCGTTTCTCCCTCTCCTGGCTTCTTGTACATCAAACATTTAGCTGCCCTTTTGTAACTGGAGGACTCTTTACAGTGTTTCCCAGTGGCTGTCACCTCTGCTTTGTCTTTGTTACTATTAAGAAACCCCTGATAAGTCCAGCATCCATGCTCTAGTGTTAATTTTTCTATTCTCAACTCAAGTTCTTTATACTCTTAATTTTTGTAGCCTCCTGCAACTGAAGATAGCATTGGATAAGCTGCTTCTTTAGTTCCTCGTACAAAGTCTCTTTTGTATAAACAAACCACTGTTTTGAGACTCTTGTGTGAAGTACTATATTTCCAAGGCCACTCATACCTCTCCAGTTTTAGCTGTGTTTCTCTGCCAACTTTCCCCATGAGCTGTTTAGGACACAGAACAGCTTCGATTCTTTCTTGGTACAATGCCAGATAAAATAGCATGTGGTGTATGACTTTAACTCTGAGGTGGAGTGGAAATATGGGTAATACTAACATGCCCTTGCTAGATATTATAGTTGCAATAACTTGGGGCGGGAGGGAACTTGCCACATGTCAGGCAGGATGCTTGGAAACCTTAGAAATGGATCATTGTTCTTGTATTTTATAATGCTTATACTCTACTCCTGCACTACTAGTCCTGTGTTACTGGAGCTTGTCAACTCATTCTGAAGTGAAATCTTCTCAACGTCGTTGCTCATCTAAGGAAGTCATGAATTAAGACAAACAATTAAAATCAGCTAGCTTTTATTCTAGGGTGATAATAAATGTGGCAGCACTGTTCAGCTGCCTTTGTGGTGGTTATTAATTGTTCAGGATGCTTTATAAATGTTAAAAAGTGTCCTGACGTGGTACAGTGGGGAATGACATGCTTCATCTAGAGTTCTCAACATTACCTGCCACATTTTGTCTCTTTCTCTGCAGTGTTATATAGCAAAATGTTTCCTATGTAGGATTTAAATGATGTAACCAAATCCTGTTCTGAAGTGTTTGTCTTGATACTGTACTTCTGTGGATTACGGGAGTGGTGTTTTTTTCAACAGTGAGTTCTAGCAAATAGCAACAGGTTTTATACTAATCATCTTGTTTTATTGCTTCACAGAAGGAAGAGTTCCCAGCCCATCAGTCTAATTATAGACCACTGTTTATCCATCCAGTCCAGAACTGCGTTGTAAGTTACTTGCTCATAAACTGGAAATTGCAATTAGAATTTGCAGATGTGGTGCTAATGGAGTCTCCTAGTATATCAGTTTAAACTTTCAGTCCACCGTTGTATTACTCTGAATCAACTGTGTGTGCACACATATATATAGATAGATAGGTACATGAATACGTGACTTAGCATCACGTAACTGGTAAAATGAAACTGATGAAGGGTACCAGAGAACAGACTACTTTGGCAATTAATTTTTACATCTTACACGTTTCACAGCAATATTGGTTTATAATACTTTAAAATCTTTGCCTGCCACCATCTTCTACTGGTTTCTGTGGGGATGTCATACTGTAAACCTCATCAAGAGTCATTTTTGTTCTCAAAGAACAAGGGAAAATACACACAGACTTGTTGGTGTTGTGTAATTGCTGCATGTGTATTACAGAGGAACAAAACTCACTAATGCTGGAAGGAAGGGAGGGAACTAGTAGTGTTACTGAAATCTTAATGTAACCTGATCCAATAGTTTAAGATAGCCATGACCTGGCCAGCTTGATAAAATCAAGGAGGTTGCTTGGGTAATAGTGAGGAGCAACTGTTGCATGTGGGGCACAAGTTGTTGCCACTGGAAAACTGGTTATGATAAATTTCTCAGATAGCTATTAGTAGCCTTATTTCCACAATGAGAGCCTGTTCAGTTTGTAAGGGTTCGTGACATGTGGATGTTCTGCTTGTGAAGAGGAGTTTCATGAGGTAGCAGATAGAAACACAGTTCTGTACAGCAGGGCTGCCTAGGCAGCTGTTCCAGAAGCATTCCCAAACTGCAGCTTAGCAAAACTGTAACCTAGCTTTTGCACTGGCCTAACCCTTATTTGGTTCATACTAACCTCAGTAATTGTTGTGACAAAACCAAGTCAGATCAGGCAAATGTGCTGTCTAGTTCTTGCCCTTGCTAAATGATGCACATCTTCATGATTGAATTTTGAACTCTGTTGCCATGGATGAGTGTCATGCAGCACAGCAACAGATGAAACTGCTGAGGTGCAAAGCCTGCAGACTAACAAGAAATTTTTTTTTTCATCCAAAAACCATGCTTTCCAGCCCAAAGCAAAGTAGATGTTGCTCCGAACAACTCCTTGTGGTGCATCTGAGTGTCTTGCTTCATAGTGTATAGTTGTATGTTATGGGTGCCTGTTGTTTATATTCTCCAGTTTATTAAATTTTCCTGGAAAACTTGGGATGAATTTCAATGGTTAAACTGCATAACAGTCACTACAGAGTGGCCAGTCTGGTGGACCAGTGTCGTGTGGGGCTCTGGATCACCCAAGTGAATGTCATAGTGAGCAATACGGAATGTTTCAGTCTTTCTGTGCAATCAGTACTACTACCCACTACAGGCATCACCTCTTTAACACATAAAAAAGCTTCAGCTGCAGGCCAAACAACTTAGCATTCTCTTGTCTTGTGTTTCCAGTTCCATACTGTCCATGCATGTGTCTGTGCATGTACTAGAGCATTGCTCTGTTTTGGTTTTACTCTTTGCCATAGCATGTCGTTAAAGTATCACTGATAAAACCTAAACTAATCTGTTACCATTAAAGCTTAAATCAGTGATTAAAACAGTTGAAAACTGTTACTGTTTTCCTGGAAAATACAACTAGTGCTAGGTAAAGCTTACTAGTATAAGCTTCAGAAATTGTGGGTGGGTGTTGTATTCTCAAGAGATGAAGTAGTTGAAGATAGCATTGCAACTGACAAACAGCAACAGAAGTCTTTGTTTGCTTTCACGTGTGGCCAAAGAGAATGCATGCTGTGCAGAAATCAAGTGGATAATGAAGTATTTGAGTATGGTAGAACAATAACCAGACTGTCCTGGAGCTGAGAAGAACGTGTATTGTTCCTGATCAGCAGTGGTTATTTGGTACATATGGATGTGTGTGGGGTGGCATATATCCTAAGTTAACGTCTCTCTAATGATTTCAAATCCAAAATATTGAAAATTATTACATTAGGACTTTTAAATTCAAGTGATGTTTAAGAAGTATAAAGAAGTACTTAGTTAAAACCAAAACAAACTTCTGCATAGGAGTCTAGTGCTAAAGCTCTCTAACAAGATTCTGTGACCCTTGAAGGCTCATCTTAATGAACTACATTTGCATTCTGTAGTTAAGCCTTATAATGGCCCTATCTGGCTTTGAGTATTTTAAGTGTAGCTTAGAAGCTTGTTTGAACCTTTCTCAGCGTCAAACAGATTTTTCACAACAGTCTTCAAAGTGAAAAGCTGGACACAAGATCCTTGAAATAACCTTCATTAGAGAGCTTTCTTTTAGTTACGTACACAGGGTTGCACTGTGGATGAGATCTGGTTTAGCACTGCAGCTTTCTGGAAATAACAGGAATGAGAGCCAATATTCAATAAACAATTTTTTAAAACTGCATAGCTCATCTAAAACATTTCATCTGTTATTGTCTCGTGCCTCAGGTATACTAAAATGACACAGTGACTTTACAGCAATTAACAAACTGCCTGTTCTGATACACCCTTGGTGAAGTTGCCTAGCAATTTCAGGCTGCTGATAGAGCGAGAGCTGTTGCCTCACAAAGATAAGTATGTCACATTTCTGTCAGACTGTACATCTTTTGGTCCTCAAACTCTTTTGTGGATTTCTTTCTTTGTTTTCCTTCCTGCTGCCTCTGTTTGTTACAATTAAATGTGTCATTCTGGTCTTATAATTAATTGTAGTGAGGATGAGTAACAAAAGCAACCAGGACGTGTCGTTTGTAACAGAAACCTGAGTATCCCCTTTGTGAAACTTAACATCAGTTGCTACAAAAAAATTATTTGTTCTTTCTTTCTGTATTTCAAATATGTCATACCTTGATGTTGTCTGCTACAGGCAGTGTTTTCTATTCTATTTGAATTGGTGAAGTCTGAATGTTTCGTAACAACTTGTTTTGGGAGAAGGAACCAAGCAGTTTCTCCTTTATGCTAGCAGCAGGATTATTAAGGCTTCATAAATTCTGCCAGACTTGCAGAATTAGGGGGAGACAAAACCACATGTAGCAATTTACTTCTCTACTTCTAATTTACTGACTCATTCTTCTCATTGAAAGGTTTTGTCTTGTCATGTTGCACTGTGGTTACATAGTTTTAAGGCCATTTTAAAAATGGAGTCTTGAAGGAAAAGACAGTCAGGAACAGACATAAATCCCACTGCTGTGTCTCCTTGGATGACCACACGTGAGTTCCAAGCATGGGATTTTAGTCAGAATTAGCAGATTAGAGTATGTATGTGGCAGCTTTGGATTTTTTATTTTTTTGTTATTTAGAGCTTGTTCTTATGAATTTAGTAAATTAAATTCCACAAACTTATTGAAGGAAAGCTCATAAAGAGCACTGTTTAACACAAAAATGTTGCTTATGGCTCAGTTCACCAAAATGCAGAAGCATATTCTGAGAAAAGCGTAGTTATGCTTGATTTGATCAGAGACACTCCCCTAGGTATCACCTCCTGTCCACCATTGGTGGTAGAATCTTTGATCAGGTATTGTAGGATCATTGTGTTATTGGATGGATGCTTCTTTAAGAGTTAAATCCAGTATTTTGTTGATGCTTTTCCAGGCAAAAATGAAAACTGCATAGGTGACATGTTGTTAACAATGTAATATGCATTCCCTAAACCCTGCATACCACAAAACCAGTATATGCCAAACTGCAAGGAACTCTCAGTGCAAGAGATATCACTGTCTATCATTTGCTTTCCTGTCCTCATATTAGACATGCTCTGTTTCTTGCCATCCTGTTGTCTCTACTCCTGTAACTAGTAGTGAGCACAAAGGCAGGGGAATGTATTTGGTTCCTCCTGAGTGAGAAAAAGGTGAGAGCTGGCTGTGCCCCTTAAAGATGCAAACTTGTAAAAATGGCATCTGCCTTATTTCAGCTTGTTACTTGGAGAATGGACAAAATCAGAGTGTATATGAGTTTAAACACCTTGGTTACTGGGTGAAGGTCCCAGTCCAGCATCTTATTCATCAGGTGTATACTTCATATCATTTTTTTTTGCCTCCTGAAAGAGCAGGTGTACAAAGTGCCTGACACTTAATGAAACCTGCATAGGGCTTGTTGATGATTAACAGAGACTTGTCTGGAGACCATTGCTAGCAAAGACTATATCCTACCATTCCAAGACACTGTCAAAGCCTGTGGTCTCTGTTTTGCTATAAAATACAGCAAAGTTCCCATTCAGGTGCATGGCTGTATGCCCTTAGGAACTGATGTTGACTTCTTTGCACAGACAGTAGTGTTAAGTAGGTCTCTAGTGTTTCACCTAGCAGCCTACTCATTAGCAAAGGAACTTGTAAGTTTAACATAAATGTTAAAGTTAGGTCACTTACTAAGTTCATCCGGTTCTGTACACATTTACATGGTGCTGAGGTAAAACAAGCAATAAAATAAAAAAAACCCAAGGACTAGACAATGTACCTTGATGTTGTTAGCAATCAGCAGTGTTCCTTAAGTTAGTAAGCCACTTAACAACCTGATATTAACATATTTTTGTTGGACCATATTACCATAATATCAGAAAAACCCCTCAGCCAGTACGTAAAAACAGAGAGAACTCTAGGACTTAATTGGGTTTTAAAATGGACAAGTATACTACAAAAGAAATTTTCTGCCCAGAGATGAAATAAACTGTGACCAGGGAATGACTTTTGAATGTTAAAGTGGGGAAGGTCAGACCTAAAAAAGTAAGGTAGGGTTTTCACTAGAAATGTGTAAGTACTTGTAGCTGTAAGTGGATGTAACTTTTTTAAGGACTGCTGAAAATTAATGAAATAAGTACAAATCCTTATATACTATCTTAACTTTTTACTTGGTCTTCTTTTGACTTTGTTATTTCTCCCTTGCACATCTAAGAAAAATTTATATGGCAATTTATGTTAATTATCTCTGGAAATCGGTAACAGTGACTGACTGATATTCAAGGAAGCAAGTTTTGGCACAGAGTGACACCTGCAAATATGCAAGTCTCAAATCTTTGTTCTACAGCTTACTTTCTCAGTTTTGATCTATGAGAAGTCTAATTATTTATAGATATGTATTTGTATACACCCAGGCAGTATGTTTTCCTTGTAGAAACAATTTGTCCATGTGGCTTCTTGCCAAGAAAACAGCTTTCCTGACATTTAGTATATCTCGAGGTCTCTGTCAGTTTAATTTGGCAGTTAAAAAGCTCATTTGCAGAGGACCTCTTTGCTAGGTAAAACATGTCTAAATAACTGCATCAACCCTGTGCTGGGAGCCCTTGGTCACAAAGAATGGCTACTTTGATATAGAGGAGAAAGAAAAACTCAACGTGACTCTTGATTGCATTTCACTTTAAAAACAGACATTTCCTTGATAATCCCAAAAGTAAGTTTTAATAAATATATTTAGCAAGGTCTTTTTGTAAGGGGATAATGTTGTACAGAGAGATGATTTTTAGGAACTGTCTCCTAACTTAAATCATCTTCTAACATTCAATACAGACATGTTTTGGAGATTTTCAGGTCTACATTCTACTCTAGAACTAGGTAATCTTTGAATCTCAGGATCTTAGGCTCAGTTGGAAAAATAGTTCACCTTATGTACGTTCTGATTGTTAGGACTGAAAGCTCTATTTCATAGTGCCTGCAGGAATTGTAACTCTTCAGTTCTGCTCACTGGTAAAAATGTACAGCCCAAAAATATGAGACATAAAAACTTTTGCTGGTCTACTTTTGAGTTGATCTGAGATGACAGAACCTATTTCAGGCCAACAGTCATTTTAAGGTTTCCAGGCAGATTAATAATGTCAGAGGAGCAACATCTGAGTGCAGTTTGCCAGAAAACAAGGCTGTAATGTTAGAGGGGAGAAGGGAAATCTCTGCATTTTTGTAGACTGACAGAAGAGCGAAGCGTATTTTCTTGGTGGATTGCAATTGTTTTTGATTTGTACTGAATATGAGCTAAAGTATTGCTTTTGCGGTGTGGTGATGCAGTTTACCTCAATGCTATAAGTGATGATTTCAGTACAATCTCATACTATCTGTTTTAGCTTTGATTGTTGTTCCTCTACTTGGATAATTTGAGCCTGCAGTGTGCGCATGCAGCCCAGCCAGCCAACCGAGCCCTGGGCTGCATCAAGAGAAGCGTGACCAGCAGGGCAAGGGAGGGGATTCTGCCCCTTTTACTCTGCTCTTTTCAGACCCCACCTGGAGTACTGTGTGCAGTTCTGGAGCCCCCAGGACAGGAAAGACATGGAAGTGTTGGAGCGGGTCCAGAGGAGGGCCATGAAGATGATCAGAGGGCTGGAGCAGCTCTCCTATGAGGACAGGCTGAGAGAGTTGGGGCTCTTCAGCCTGGAGAAGAGAAGGCTTTCAGGAGACCTTAGAGTAGCCTCCTAGTATCTGAAGGGGGCCTACAGGAAGGCTGGGGAGGGACTATTTACAAGGTCTTGCAATGACAGGACAAGGGGCAATGGGCTTAAACTGGCAGAGGGAAGATTTAGACTAGATGTTAGGAGGAAGTTCTTTCCAGTGAGGGTGGTGAGGCACTGGCACAGGTTGCCCAGGGAGGTTGTGGCTGCTCCCTCCCTGGAGGTGTTCAAGGCCAGGTTGGACGAGGCCTTGAGTGACCTGTGCTAGTGGGAGGTGTCCCTGCCTATGGCAGGGGGTTGGAACTAGATGATCCTTGAGGTCCCTTCCAACCTTACCATTCTATGATTACTTGCTTAAGCATTCTGGCATTTTCTGTCTGCACTGAATTGTCCTGTCTTAAGGGTGATGCCACCGTTTCCCTGTGACTATATTTGCAATGAATGAGCATCAGAATTAGAATGAAGTTACAGTTCTGATGACTTTCTGAAACTTGGGACATGCCACAAAGTATGGTAGGCATAAAAGAAGGAAGAAGTGGCAAAGTCAGAAGAAAATGTAAAAGTTTAACAGAGGCATCATTTAAAGATAGAATTTGACCTTTAAGAACTGTGACCAGTTTTATGAAGATGAAAATGCTGCTCCACTGTGGGCATGTTACCAAGCAAGGAACTGGATATGTTAGAATCAGTTGTGAAGGTGCAGCATTTTAACATGAGATTTCTGAAAAGGGGAGGGATTAGGAGGTTTGAAGGTGCCTCAATTCCACTGAAATTGTGTAGTTTTTTTAGCAATTCCTCCCTATTTAAGTTTTGTGGGGGTTTTTGTTGTTTTTTTGTTTTTTTTTCAATTCCACAACTACTGATTTACTACACGTTTTTTGAGGGATTCTTGTTAAGTTTACCAAAATTAAAAAAAAAAAAAAATCAATAAGCAGTATTTAAATATGGGAAAATGTTCAGGTTTGAGCAGAAAATGGGGGGGATGGGGAAGACTTGTTCAAAACAAGAAAAATTAATTGGGAAAAATATTGAGACTTTCTGCTTAAATTGAATTCAGTTTTATTATTAAGGCACTTGTTGCTTCTATAACACTGCCTATAGAAAGGTGCTTGTGCATACATGCACATGTACTGAAAAACAGATTAAGATACTAAACAGTCTCAGGTCTGTGCTTTGTTTTTCTGGGATTATTAAAAGGAGAGCAGTCTCTTTTGCAGCATCTACTATGCTTCAGTTACCATACTTGGCTCTTGTTTCTTAATTGTAACAGAAACATCTTTTGTATAAAGGGAAGCACCAGACTATGTAAACTTGCTTTTATGACTTGCAGAGATTATCAAAATATACTTATGTTTTAGAGAATTTATCTTTTTAGAAAGCAAAATGACAAAGCACCTCTGAGCTCAGATCCTATTATGTCTGAGTTCAGCAGAAAAGGAATTATGTTTTTCCCCCAGGCCAGTTTCTAAATTCCTGAAATGCAAAGCTTACACAGTGAGAGAATGGTCTACTCTTGTACAAACCCACTGACAGATCCTCCTGAAAATCAGGACAAGTTAATACATTCCACATGTTCTCTGTCCCAGTTTTTCAAATTGATTATTTTGAAAAGCTAAGTGAGCCTATCTTTATTTTGCAGGAAATGTTTGGTGCCATTAGGCAGCAATGCTATTGAAAAGACCAAAGCTGGAATAGCTTTTGATAATGTTCTCTGAGAAATGTCCAATTGCTATACAAGTGATACGAACAGTACTGTTTATTCTCACTGGGTGCTGAGCACTTAAATTCACACACTTCACTCGTGAGCCTGAAAAGGCTTTTGAAGCCTTAAATTTTGAGTCATTTTGAAAATCTGTGTAATATGAACATATGCTATATGACTGTTTTACAGTAATGTGGTTAAGTGTCTGACCACTATCTAGAAGACTGAAGCTTTTGTGTTTTGCTTGACTTCAAAAAAGGGAAAAATCTATTATGGGATTATGTCCTATGAGTCAATACACTCTTTTGGAAGATCCAAGGTTAGCGAGTTTCATACTTGAGTAGCAGAAGTTAACCTCATTGTGAGAAGTAAAGCCTGGGTGAAACAGCTATAGGCTGCAGTCTTGCTATTTCCTGTGAGAGACTGAGGTTTAATGAAATGTTCTGTAATCCATAACAAGTGTTGAAACACTTTTGTGTTTGTTAAATGGACAAAGTGCACAGTAGGGTAAAGTTACTGAGCAAGGATATTGCTCTGTATGCTTTCAAGTACATTCCTTAAGGACAATGAATTTTCCCATGTACTTAGTAATGCAATGGTTGCATAACTGATTGACATTTATGCAAGTATCCTCCCATCCATGTAAACAGCACCCTTCAAACAATGCCTTTTGACTCAGTTCTGTTCCTAGCATACCATATTTGGCAATGTTACGATATGCTGAGTTTACTTGATCAAATACAACGTTTACTTCACCAAACGTAAATTAATGGCCTGACAGAGATAGAAATCACTAAACTTGCTGCAGAGCATAGCATCTTCTTTAATATTGCTGGAGTTTTTGGTATTTTGCTTTAAAAATAACAGTAGTCAGATTTCTCTTTATAACTTTTTAGTTTCTCCTGACCTGTCACTTTTTCTCTTCTTAGTCAGCGGCTTTGGCAATGATGGACTTTTGTAGGTACTGACCTCCAGACCTTTTCTAGTGAACTGTTTGATCGCAGGAGACACCACACCTGTTGTGAACAACTCGTCTTGGCCTTGTGGCCAAGAAGGCAAATTATATCCTTGGGTGCATTAAGAAGAGTGTGTCCAGCAGATCAAGGGAGGTTCTCCTCCCCTTCTACTCTGCCCTAGTAAGATCTCATAAGGAATATTGCATCCAGTTCTGGGCTCCCTCAGTTCAAGAGGGACAGGGATCTACTTGAAAGAGTCCAACAGAGGGGTATAAGGATGATTAAGGGACAGGAGCACTGCCATGCGAGTAAAGGCTGAAAGGCCCAGGGCTTTTTAGTCTGTAGAAGAGAAGGCTGAGAGGGCATTTAATAAATGTTTATAAATATGTGAGGGCTGGGTGTCAAGAAGGAAGGGACAACCTCTACTCACTTGTGCCCTCTGGCAGGACAAGGAACAATGGATGTAAACTACAGCACAGGAAATTCCACCTTTACATGAGGAAGAACTTCTTTACTGTAAGGGTTATGAAGCACTGGAACAGTCTCCCCAGAGAGGTTGTGGAATCTCCTTCTCTGGAGATTTTCAAGACCCGTCTAAATGTGTCCCTGCGCAACCTGCACTAGATTCTATAGTCCTGCTCTGGCAGAGGGGTTGGACTTGATGGTCTCCAGAGGTTCCTTCCAACTCCTATCATCCTGTCACCCTGTGCTCTTGAACAGGAAAAAAAAGGGGAAGGGGAACCCTCAGCTTAGGCCACATTTCAATGCTCGTTGCTGTCATTTTTGAAATACTGGTTTCTCTTTCCTTCAAGAAGTAAGAGGGAGTGTTTTTTTGTGCAGTAATCTCACAAAACTGCTACTGGAAAGGCAGATGCATAAAGCACAAACTAAAAAGAAACATCAGACCATCTGCCTTAAACTGTAGCTGTGTCAGACCTTGATTAGCAGGAGTAGGAGGGGCTCTTATTGTATGTAAGACTGCTTGAGTGTTGGATGTTTCACGTGACAAGTCTACAATATGAAGCTCATTGTTTCATTTTTTTCACTTCAGAGGCATGAATGTTGTGAGCTTCAAGTCCAGCATTTATACATGGAAGTAGATGTTTGTAAGTGCACACTGCAAATAGCTGTGTGGCTGACTATTTGTTTACCCACAGCATGAATGTCTGCATGCAGAGTTTTGCAGGTGCGGCCAACACACAAACACTTTTCCCACGCTCTTCAACCATCTCATCATTTTAGAACAGGGCCCTGTAAGTTGATTTCTGATACTTGCGAGTTTGGGGGGGGGTTTTTTGGTTTTTTGTTTGTTTGTTTGTTTTGTTTTTTTTTTTTTAATCAAGTTTGTTATGCCACCTTAAGACTTAATACTGTTTGCTTGCTGCAGGAGTTTGTACTTTTATGATCAAGTACTTCACTTAATCCAAGATTTTCATATTGCCTATATCAAAAAGAATACTCAAGAGTATGTAAAAAACTGGTAACCTTTTCATTTTAAGAAAGAAGCATTTTTAATTAAGCATTTTTTAATTTGTATTTTGATGAAGCATAAAACCCCCTGATGTATCTGTATGTTCTTCAGATTATAAAAATGAGTGTGTTGCTTCTGCATGGGTTAAAAAAAAACCCCTGTAGTAGTTTTTTTAATACAAAAATTAGCCCTTTATAATTTGTTCTCTATTAAGAGCCTTCCAGCTGAAGTATGTAAAATTAAGTTTCCAGCTCTTACAGTTTGTACTCAACAAGATGGTCAGAGGAGTCAGTGGTGTACATTCAGCATAGAAAATTGTCCAATTCTGACAAAATTTTTGACTTAATTTAAAAGACTCTGCCTTGTACAGTCAAGAGTTTTACACCTAAATTCTCAAAAGATTATGAATTTGTGAGCAGTGAGTTTGTTGTGGCCTCTTCCTATCTTTCTTCCTCCTTGTAATGCTAATACTAAGGTAGGGAAATGCTAACTCTGTCTTTCTGCTGTAGAACTGCAACATAAGCAGAGTTGTCTGGGGTGGCACAGAACCTGCAATCAAACTAGAAACTGAACCAGGGTTTGAACTGAACCTCGGTAGTCCTGGCCTGTGAGTGGAGCCTGGTACCTGAGAAAGAACTTCTAAATGTACCGCAAACAAAGATGAAAGAGAGGAGCGAGGCAGAAATTGGAATATCTGGTGGAGTCAAAATTCGAAGGACATGAACAACTTGGAGAAAGGAGACAAGGGATGAAGAAAATGTGATGACAAAGAAGTGAGATGGGTATGAGAGTTTGGAGAGGAGAAAAAGTGACCAGTAATGGGATAGGAACTCACTAAATCAGCAAAACAAAGATGTCTGTGAAGAGCTGGGGAGAAAACAGTTGGAAGAGGGAGATGTTTTGAGGGGAGTGTATGATATGCAGATAGGGCACCAGGGTGTTATACGTATAGAACTTGGGAATAAAAGAGGAAAGATGTCTGACTTACTGATGATAAGGAGGGAAAATAGTTTCCGTGAGTTTGGAATTGTGATTTATTATAGAAAAGTCTCAGTAGTTAAACAAGGATATTCTTCTGTCTTACTGTTGATCTTGAGAATTGCCTACTTCATTCCAGGGATATGGCTGCAGATGTCAGAAAGATCAGCAGAAAATCAAGGGCAAAACAAACTCAAATATAACCTGCACTTAGCTTTACTTTGCTATTTCTGTTTCAGTCCTAAAAATATGACTTCTTTGTTCAAAACTCATCTGTTTTCTCTTCTGCTGTTCTCAGTTGAAGTTACTGAGTAATAGCTGTAAACTTCCTTTCACCTAATATGCTGCACTACCTTTATCATTGTACCTCGTGCAGATAATTTAAAACTGGTAGAAACATGTAGCTGCCTTTTTTTTCCCTGCAGTGTAAATTTGTTATTTGTTTGGGTTTTTTGCTTGAATCCATGTG